>PVJS01018694.1:0-34573 GCA_004027185.1 Glis glis | reverse complement strand
TCTCCGCGCTACGCCCCCGGCCCTATTTTTTTTATACTTTATTTTGAAACCGGGTCTCACGAAGTTGCAGAGGGCCTCACTAAGGAGAGAAAGAGAGAGAGAGAGAGAGAGAGAGAGACAGGGAGAGAGCGAGAGAGCTGAGGCTGGCCGCGAACCCGGATCCTCCGGTCTCCACCTCCCAAGTACTGGGATTACAAGCGTCCGCTACCACGCCCGGCTGTGAAATGAGATTTGAATAAGGAAGGAACAGACAAGGCCAATGTTACGGGGCAGGCATTTCAGTTTGGTTAGAGGCTGGAATCTGCACATCTGCAGCCGGCAGTAAAGGAGATGTGATCGTCCTCTGCACACTTCCCGGCATGAGCCACACAGGCGCACACAGGACCCCAGGGAGGGGCAGGGCACCGCCCTATGTGGTGGCTGACGACACACGAGGATGGTGGCATGGCTGAGTGGTGTGTCGGTCAACAACAGGGCACTTGTTATCCTCAGAGACAGGGCCCTCCAGCGCCAGTGGCCATCCCACCCCTGTGGGCACCAGAGCTACAAACCCTCACAGCCTCCAGCTCTTACACTCTGCAGACAACTCGTGCCACAGTGGCTTCTGTGATAGTCTGAATTCATGGCGAGAATGGCTGGCCGTGCTGCCTGCTGCGCTCATCCCTGGGGCAGAGCTGGCTCCTGCTGGACTTCCACCCCTGGGTGTAGGGAAACCCACCCCTGGGGCCTGGATCAACTCTTTCTGTCTTGAGAGTGTGTTTTCTGAGTCTGCAACCTCACACCTGGCTGGGGCACATCACCAAGGCAATAGATGTCCCCTTGTCCCCGGCACACCTCCCAGGAGACATCCTGCCTCCCTTTCCCAGGAAACTCTGATGTGGAGTTTGTGGCCACATGTATGAGCATTTTTTTTTTTTTTTGCAAAACACCCACAGCATCATTCCTGAGCCCCAGTGTAGAGCAATATGGCCAGGGGAGCCCTGGCGTCCTGCACTGCGTTCAGTTCGGGGCTTTACTCCAAGCAGCGTGCAGAGTTCCACTTGCCCACGGACGGCGGTAGGCAGCAGGGAACGCCCCCACGCTGCTCCTCTACCCTTCTCCAAGCCGTTTCCTCTGCTCCCTTCCTCCATGCAGTGTGAGAACCGGGCTCCATGTATGGATCTGCCAGAAATAGATCTGTGTTTATAAGGATGAAAGCAGAGGGTGGAAGGTCCAGAAAAAGGCAGTTTCTTTAAGAAGGGAAGACAAAAAAAAAAAAACAAAACAAAACAAGAATGCAGCTTAGCTGTTCACGGAAGCCCCGGGCATCACAGAGCTGTTTCTGTAGCGTCAACCTTCGGGCAGTGTCCAACGATGGCACATGGCTGTTTGCAGACACCCTTCCAGCGCGCTGAGCTTTTCCCAGGAAGGATATTCAAGATTAAGTCTTCGACTTCCATTTCTCAGCCCACAGGAAGACTTCGGCAACAAATGTGTGACCCGTGAAAGGGTCACATTATATTTTTAGCTTGGAAAATAAAAATAAAAAAGAGGTACAGTGACTGGTCAATTTGTCAGGGCTGTGGGAGCCCCGGGCTGGCTCTTCCTAGCACCGCATCATCTCTGAGCGGGCAGGGCCCACACTGGGGAGTCTGAGGAGGAAAGCAGGCAGGGGAGGACGCAGCCTGGCCCGGCGTCCTTGCCTCCAGTGGAATCAAAAATGGCCTCTCAGAGAGAACAGGGCCAGCAGCTCCTGGGGGGGACCAATGTGACCAGCATTTATGGATGTTTGCTTTCTGAAGCCCAGGGACAGGCTGTGGACAACAGGGACTGTCTTTTCAGTGCTGGGTAACTTTTATCCAGTACAGTGTTCTTGCAGTTTAGGCTTTGACCCTTTGTAATTCTGCTTAGATTCTTGTGTTCAGTTTCAGGTTAAGGTTAGGGTTAGGGTTAGGGTAACAGCAGTGGATTTACAGAGGCAGTGATTATTCTTTGTTGGTTCATTTGCTTATTCATCAGACACACCCCCACTGAGGCCTCTGTGCCAGGCTGTGGTGGGCACTGCATTCATCCCAGACAGGCTCCTGCCCTCAGGTTGTTCAGAGCTGAGCCACTCTTAGTTTGGGGATCCAGGGGAGGTGGGGTAGCTTAGGGGCTCGGTTGCCTTGTGGGTTTCTCTGTAGTCTCTTCAGCTTCTCCTCTAGAAGAGTCCCAGGACAGAATGGAAGTGAGGCTTGCTATCTCTCTCCACTCTGCACCCACCTCCTTCCTGCCATTGTTATACAGAATAAGAAAGATATGATCCTGTCATGGCTAATTTTATTTATTTATTTATTTACTTATTTATTTATTTATTTTTGGTACTAGGAATCGAACCCAGGGGCATTCTGCCTCCAAGCTACACCCCCAGCCCTTTCTATTTTTTATTTTGAAACAGGGTCTCACTGAGTTGCTGAGGCTGGCTTTGAACCTGGGACCCTCCTATCTCAGTCTCCCAAGTACTGGGATTACAGGCATGAGCCATCACACCTGGCTCTGTGATGGCTAATTTTATGGGTCAGCTTGACTAGGCCAGGGGAATGGGCAGCTATTTGATTAAAAATTGTCCCGGAGGTTCCTGTGAGGGTGCTTTGGATGAGTTCAGCATTTAAATGGCTAGATCTAGGAAAGTAGATCCACCCCCCTGTGTGACTGGGTGTCCTTCAGTATATTGAAGGCCTGAATAGGGCGGAGGGCTGACCCTCCCTGAGTAGGAGGAAATTCCTCCTGCCTAACTGCCTGCGAGCTGGGACATTGTTTTTGTTTTGTTTTGTTTTTTCCTGCTTTCGGACTCAAACTGAAACATCACTCTTTCTGGGTCTTGAGCCTGAGGCCTTCAGACAATATCTACACCCTTGGATCCCCTGGGTCGCCAACTTACCGACTGCAGATCTTGGAACTTGTCAGCCTTTATCATTGTGAGGCAAATCCGTATAATAAATCCCTTTACATACATCAGTATCTTACTGGTTCTGTTTCTGTAGAGAGTCTGGCTGAGGCAGGACCTGAGCAAAAACCATAGTTCTTGATACAGCGACAACTGAGCATGCTCACGGGGCCTCCCTCTCTGTGAAAGAGATTTAATCAGGTGGATATTTGTTTCCTTCTTCGAGGTGGTGACTGCCCACAAGCTGTCCCACCCACAGTGCATGCCCTTAGTCTGACTTCAGATGTAAGAGCCAGAGGAACGGGAGAATGGGTGTATCATCTGCACAGTTGGGAAAATGGGCATGTCCGCTTTGGGTGCATGGGAAACATGTAGCCCCTCCTTCCAGGCTATGGGAGGCGGCTTCCCAGCTGAGCTTCACTCTCCCACCTGCCAGGTGGAGGGGAGAGAGGTGCAGCATCTTCCTTTCTAGAGCTCTGGGGCCTCTGCTGTCCCTGCCCATAAGGGCTGCAGAGCCATGCATGCAGGTGCATTTCATCTGTGAACTCCCTAAACTTGTTTGGTCTCAGTGCTTGTTGAAGAAATGGGTTAAACCACCATCTTTTATAATCCACAAACTCAGGATGCCTATAAACCCTTTTAGAGCATTCAGGGAAAGGATGGTAGCAGAAAGAACAGCTAATCTTTTTTCTGAGGCCTTTGTGAAAGACCTGGAACCGGGAGAGAGTTCCATTGAATCTGGGGGGGAATCATGGATAGGAACCAGTCCAGACTTTTTCTGAAGGCATTTTGCCTAAAACATGTAACTCTAGTAGGTTCCAGAAACCTGTTAAATAAATGGTGCTCCCATATGTACGATGATCTCATCTAACATGGAGACGCAGCTTGCAGTCACCTCCCTGTCTGTACTCACTGCGATGAAAAATAATCCTATCAAGAGAAACAAAAAGTGCTGCGCTCCCAGGCCTGGCGCAGCTGTGGCCCTTTTTAGCCTGACGGCGGGCCGGCAGAGCACTTAACCGTTCTGGAGTTTTTCTCAGCTGTGGACACAATCCCTTGGCAGATTTTCCTGGCAGATTGCAGGACCGAGGAGGAGAGCTGGGGAGCTGAGTGGTCGGGGGGCCTCCCACTTCCACGGACTCCCTGGAGGGCGTTTCTCGCCTGCTCCTCCTGAGTGGGCTTGTCATCACAAAGCAAGGCTCTAAAAAGCTACTACGAGGCCGCTCCTGCTGCCCCAGATTCCTGGAGGAGTCAAACGGGGTAGCATGCCTCTAGGTTCAGACGCTCTCTGTTTGTAGAATCACCAGGTCGTGTCTGTGGAATGCGTACGTTCAGTTCAGCAGAGGCAGGGCCGGGAAAGGACAGAAGAAAGGCCAGCTGGAGGAATGGGCGCTTCTCTGGCTCAACAGCTGCCTTGTGGGCACCTACTGTGTGCTACAGGCAAGAAGACCTGACTGTGGCCCTTAGGAAATGTACCATCTTGTAGGAGAGGCTAGACGTGTCTACACTATCGATAGAGTTGGAGACAGAACACATGAAGTGCTTGGCAGGGGCCCCAGGGGAGGTAGACCTCACGTGCGGAGAGTGACCGCGTGGTTCTGGTTCCAAAGGCAGAGAGACAGTGCTCTGCTCCAGTGAATCCCGGCCTGATCCCAAGCAACACAGACCCACGGGTCTCCAGGAGGGCTGCTGTGGAGTGGCTGCAAGTGTTAAAGGAGCAAAAACCTATACTACCAGCCCGGGCAACTTAGCGAGACCCTGCTTCAAAATAATAAGTAAAATAGGGCTGAGGGGGTAGTTCAAAAGTAGAATGCCCCTGGGTTCAATCCCCTAACCAGTACTACCCACCAAAAACTAAAATAAAATAATAAGATAAAATAGCATATAGCACCAGGCTCCTGGTCTTCTTGCCAGAGGTGAAGACATGTAGGGTTCTGAGAGTCTGGGCAATCCTTTTGCATTTCCTCCTGTTCTTGGAGTCCTGGGGAGATGGACTTTGTATGGAGTCAGGGACCTCCCCCTGCCGCCCTGCCTGCCCCTGCAGCTCTCCTCTAGCTCCACGGGAGTTTGCTGATGGGAAGATGGTCCTTCAGTCTCACTGGGGAGCGACAGGGGCTGCAAGCAAAGGGGTGTTCTGGATGGCCCCGGGCTCCTCTCTGACCTTGCCACTTCCTCCCCTTTGGAGCAGGTTCTCTTTACCTGCAGCCCCTGTCTGTATCCTCTCTTAGTACAGCAAGCAACCCCCTATGGAAAGGGGTCACACTGCGCAACCAAGGCCAGCCCAGCTGTGGAGGGGCTGCTAAAAGGTTCCCTGCCGCCAGGTGTAGCCCATGCTGTGCTGTTTGGGGGCAGACTCAGGTCAGCTTGGGTGTGTCTTTCTGCTGTTGGGGACCATCCTGCAGGAGTGCCTGCCACACACAGGTTCACTCCGACGCTCTGCAGTTGTTTCATTTCACTCGAGGCTCTTCATGCCTCTGGATTCCTTGACTTGATTTCCCATCTAAGAGTTCCTGCTCAGAATCCCAGGAATGGGGTGGGGAGGGAATGAAGAGCTTACATGCAGCCTTTTTTCCCCGCCTGTCCCCCTGCCTAGCTCAGGCCCCTGTGGCTCTTGTTGGCACGTGGGGCCTTGCTGTGGCAGATCCCACCAGTTAGGTTCACATCCCAATGGGACACGGTAACATGTGGCTTTTGAGTCACACCCGGTTCCCCAGGCTCCACCCCGGGGCTCTGTACCCCAGGTTATTTTCTAGTCTGGACTCAGGAAGAGAATCCTATACACAGAGGCACAGCCGTTCCTTTGCAGCTACTCTTCCCTGATTCCTCACCCTCCTGCGGTTAAAACCAGCCTGTTAGCTTCTATTCGTCCAAGAGGTATTCGATGCCCCGAACCTGGGAATGGGAAACTTAACCCACCAGCTGTCCTTCAAAGGGCTTCCTCCTGGTCTTATTTCAAATCTCTCCTTCTGGGACCCTCAGGACTCAGGCTTCTTCATTCCTGGTGGCACTTCACGTGTGTGACCCACGTTCTTTTTCCTTGGGTACCTTAACTTTCCGTCTTTGTGCTAGGGATGGCAAACGTGGCCCTGTGAGAAAGTGCAGCTGGGGGAGGGGACTTTTAGCTGCTTGAACAGGGAGCAGTGGCCTGTCAGTGGCCTGTTGACCACTGTCACCTCAGGGCAGACCTACTGTCTTCAACCCCATGGACCAGGCTGTTGGGCGTGGACGCTGCCCGTGTGGTATTGGGCAGTGGGGAAGGACTCCCTGTGAATGGCAGTATGCGGGTGTGGTTCTCATCTGGTTTTAGAAAGCCTGTATCTTCCAGAAGGGGTTCTGCCACTTTTGAGACATTTGGTATTTGCAAAGTAAAGATTTTCAGTCACCTGTCTGAGGGTCGTATCTCATTAGAACATCACTGGTGTTTATTTTGGGTGTGGCTGTCACGGAGAACTTCTGAACTCCCTGTTCAGGCAGTGTGTCTTCTAATACTGTCCCAGAGTCCATGGGTGAAGACACAGAGCCTTACCAACAGTGGAAGAGGAAGTCTTAGAGGCACTGGGGAGTTTTTTCAAAGTGCCAGGCTAGGGCTCCTGCCCTGCAATGGGAGTCACTAAGAACAGGGGAGCAGGGAGCCACTTAAAGAGCTGTTCTGCAGGGCTCATGAGCCCAGCCTGAAGCATTTTTGATACTCCAACCTGAATCTACCCCCTCTCTTTGCCCACTAGTGGAATTTCCTAAGCCCTCTGCCCATGGCTCTAGGCTGGCTCCTCCTGGTGAGAGGTTATTTGCGCAGTTGTGACATTAGGAGAACTTCTGTCCCTGGTCTACGAGAAGAATCCACTAAATCTCACGGATCTGGTATAGAATAGGGTGTGTGTGTGGGGGGGTCCAAGTGGGTGTGGCACAGGCACAGCATCCCCAGGTTTCCTAGGAAACAGCAACAAAGCAGCAGGTGAAGATGGGAACCATGCGTGCTGTTTTCCTCATGCTGGTGGCCAAGGAAGCCACAGGCACCTGAGCAGCCTCCACGGAGAGCCCCCTGCTCCAGCTCAGGGCTGTGGGAGGTGGGCAGCGGTCTAGTTGCAGACCAAGGCTCATTTCTCTGGGCACCCTCAGAAGGGTGGTCCTGGGGCCTCCTGGATGGCCCTTCCTAGGCCCTGGAGTGATCATGACTGGGACAGGTCACATGTCAGAGAGCAGAAACATGTCTGCCTCCTGCAGGCTGAGGACCCAAAGGTTTGCAGACAGAGGGTGTAGATGAGAACTTGGGGACTGAATTATATTATTAATAATATTTACTACTATATGTGACTTATATGCATAATTTAAACTACTAAAAGGATAAAGGCTTTGGTTAAGATACCTACCAGATGACTGTCTACCCACACTGTGGGAGATGAGGGACTCTATGGGATTATGGGAAGCACTAGGAGCCACTGTTCACTGTCACTCCCAGCAGGCAAATGGCAGGAGCTGTCACAGTGCTTTGGAGACAATAGGTCAGATTCCCATAGGGCAAAGTCATATGCTTGCCTAGCCGAGGTCTACCAAGACTGGGGTCTGCTCTAACTGTCAGACTGTGGCCTTTGGAACCAGGGAACAGATCACCTGCCCCATGTCCTGTGATGGTTTTCAAAGTTTGAGGGCCTTCACAATTCTTTCCCTCTGCCACTTGAGTGTGGAACCCCATGTGCACCCCTCAGCCCACGATCTTCCTGCCTCCTCCCTGGTACTTGTCAGTTTTCTGGTCTGTGCAAGCCCCAAATGCAAGAGACCTGATGGCCAGGAAGCCTTACATTTCCCACAGGTGCTTGCACATTTCCCTTGGTCACTCTGAGCTGTTTAGGGCCAGCACCCAACCCCCCCTGCAAAGGCCTGTGTAGAAAGGTCCCAAGCAAGCTGAGCTTGGGTGTCCCTTCCTTGGAAGTGTCAGCCAGGCATGGGAGTCCCCTAGTGGGCTTTCCCCGGGGAGCCGGAGCCCAGCGTCTGCTTCTGTCTTGCAGGCAGGCCTGGCCTCCCCTGAGAACGCGGAGCAGCTCATCATCGCCCTGGAGCCCGAGGCGGCCTCCATCTACTGCCGGAAGCTGCGGCTGCACCAGATGATCGAGCTGAGCAGCAAGGCGGCCGTCAATGGGTACAGCGCCAGTGACACAGTAGGAGCGGGGTTCGCACAGGGTACCTCTGCTCTCTCTCTCCCTCCCTCCCCGCCCCTTCCCCCTGGAGGCTTCTCTGCCTCCCTGAGGTTCAGGCATTTAGTGATGCTCCAGGAGGAGGTTGGCTTTAAGTGCTCAGCCCCTCAGAGGACCACCGCAAACTAAGCAATGGCCATCCTGGAGGGGGGCCTCTCCAAGACCCCTAGGATGGCCTGAGAGTAGTTCTTGGCCTTCCATGTTACTAGGCTCTTATCTTTCTTGCCTACTAACTGATTCTTAGACTAATCTCATTTGCCTGTTATTAATTCCTCCATCAAGACTGTTGACTTATTGCTGACTCACTCGGTGGGGCTGCTTCGTGTGTGATGGGCTCATTATGAGTCTTAGCTGAGAGTTTAAAATACAGATGAAATGGGCTGACTTTTCCTGACCTGGGGGATGCTCACTTAGCTGTGGGAAGAGCACCCACTTCGGGAGGTGCAGGGGGAGTACTTTAAGGAGGTTTTTCTCTCTCTTTTTTTTTTTTTGCGGTACTGGGGATTGAACCCAGGAGCCCAGGAGCATTCTACCTCCAGGCTACATCCCCAGCCCTATTTTTTTATTCTTTATTTTGAAACAGGGTCTCATTGAGTTGCAGAGGGCCTCACTAAGTAGCTGAGGCTGGTCGCAAACCTGGATCCTCCTGTCTCAGCCTCCCAAGTACTGGGATTACAAGCGTGCACTACCTTGCCCAGCTGGTTTTTCTCTTTAATAGTTACCTGTATGCAAGTTGGTCGCAGTCTTGGTCCCAGAACTATGTCCAGGGCTCCAGGATTTTCAGCCAGCCAGATCAGGGTCAAGGCCCCATGTGAGCGTGTGTGTTGATGGGGAGCGCTGTGTGTACTGCTCTGTTCCCAGATGAGGGCTGGGAGGGCAGAGACCCTCCTGTCATCAGTGCCCACTCCTTAGCTGCCCCAAAAGGCCCCAGGCCAAGGCTTACCCAGCAGATACACATCCCTGTCCCGTGTACTGGGTTCTACTCGGGCCTCTCCTCTTCCTCTTCACAGGAACATCTCTGCCCCAGGGGCCACCTCTTTGCATTTTATTCCCTAGATTTAGGAGTCTGTAGACTTCAGCCATGTGGCAGTGACAAAAGGTTAGCCTGTCACCAGGCCGCTCTCTGGGCCTACCAGGGGCTGTGTGTTAGCACCTTCGATCTGATTTCCCCAGAATGAATGGAAACAGGCTTCCCTTTAAATGTGGGGGCTGGATGATCCCTTCTCTAGTGATGGTCAGCCTCCACAATGGAAACTGAGGCTGGCCCCTTACTGCTAACTAAGTCAAACACATTAATGCTTTACATATGCAGGACGATATAGTCATTTAAATTTCCTTCTTTATTTTCATTGGAAAAAAGAGGGAAGACTGGGCTTATCTCTGACATGCTAATGCTCAGTTGTTCATAAAAAGAAATTTATGTCAGACTCAGCTAATTCTATGTAGCTCTTCTTACATCCTAAGTAATAACACTCACATCTTAGAGGGTATCTGGTCTTCAACCAGATGAATAGCACGCCCTGGGAGCTCTGTTCGGGGGTCCTTTCCTTTAACATATTATACCTCACCGACAGTGTTCTATGTCTGTCCTGTGGCTTGTGGAATTTGCTGCTGTGTGTGCTCAGAGGAACTTTTTGGTTTTTGAAATCCCCAAATTGTTGGACACCACGCCTCCAAGGGGCAGTATGGCAGGGGATTGGAACATCTCTCCCAGGGAGGGTGGTGTGGAGGGAGTCTGGCGGAGCACTTTATCAGGAGCATCTGAGATGCTTGTAGGCTCCTTTGTGATCGGAGCCTAGTGGACGCCATGGCGCTCAGCTCCCAGCACTGCGGGGCTTGCTGTCCGCATTGTTTTACTCCTAAAGGAGTTAATGAAATCGATAAAGGATACATTTCCCCATAATCTTGGGCTTAATTTGCCTGAAAAATGAGATAATGTTTTGAGAGCTTGGAACATGTTCTGTTAGGCTCGCTTGGCTGTTTTTTATGAATGCCATTTCATGTGCCATCTAGATTGTTTTAGAAAGTCAGACGCCATCGACAAGGTCTGTAACACACATGCGTCTAGTGCCAGTATTGGCAATCGGAGAGAAGCCCGAGTTTGGGTGACCTCCCGGGGACAGCTCCCTCTCCACTCTAACCCGGGCCCTGAAGAACTTGGAGCTGCAGGGATTCGAAGTTCTAATCCCCAGAGAGCTTGCCTTGCAAACACAGAGCTCCTTGATGAAAGAGGCGAGCGGGTCGAGGATAACCAGCAACCCAGGGATTTGTAGGACAATTCAGTCAGTAGCACCAGCACCCAAACTTAAAAAAAAATGGTGGTGGTGGGTGAAATGGTAGGATGGCGGCAGAGCCTTTGTCCTCCTCTAAATCATTCACAGTAGTTGTCATTTATTGAGCATCAGGTTTCATAGTAGGTGCTTTGCCTTCGCCATCACCTACTATGTGCTAATGAGGAACTACCCATGAGGAACGTAGGCCAACTATTAATATCCCCATTTTATGGAGGAAGAAACTGAGGCTCAGAGGGGTCAAGTGATTTGCCCAAAGTCCCACCTTGGCTCTGCCCTGCCACTTCCCAGGGACCCTTGCACAGCACCTTTCTCATCTCTAACCATCCCATTATTCTGTAATTTGTAAGTTGTTAAGTCTGTAAAGTGTTAAGTCTTAAAGGCATGAGGGGCTGTGGGCTGAGGGGTCATTTGGGGGCTGTAAGACAAGAGTCGTGGGAACTGTGAGTCCCTTAACCTCATCTGACCTAGTTTCCTCATCCGAACATAGGGACAATGATTTATAAACCCTATCATCCTCATAGGTGGCTCAGCAGCCCAAGTCACAGCAGGGGCTGTGGACACAAGCAGAGGTTGTCCCCAGGACTCCTGAGCCAGGCGGATGCTCCCCTTTGCCGGGTTTAGATGCCATCTTGTGGCCAAAGCGCCACCTTGTGGCTAAAGAGCACATTGGCTTTAACAGAGTCAGGAAAGGGCTCAATCCATTTGTCCAGAATCCAAATCAGGAAAATATACCCTAAATTCTTTGTTTTAAAGTTCCTTGCTATGAAATTGTTTGAGCATACTGCAGGCTGCTTGGCACACAGACAGCTTCCTCCTTGGGGCAGAAAAGCCAGGAACCTGGCTGATTTTTCTCTACCAATTCCCCAGAAAATGTCACAGGAAGAAAATCTCATCAGGGTGGGCTTTTCAGCGGGGGGTACAGACCGAAGCTGCCAGGCATCTGAACGGATGAGGCCTGTGGGACAGAGCCATTTTCTCTTGGAAGAAGGGGCTTCGTGATTCCTAATGTTGTGTTTATCAATCATTTCCATCAAGTATCAGATGTTCCATCCTAACCCTCCTCATGCTCTCGTCTCCACCGACTACAGATGACTGTCCGCTTCTTTCATGCTTTCTTACCCGTCATTTTCTTTCTGTCGGCCACTAGCTAAGGAACACATACGGCGTAATCGGCAGAGTCGGACCTTTTTGGTGGAGAATGTCATAGGAGAAATCTGGTCCGAACTGGAGGAAGGTAGCGTCCTTCAATGTCCTTTGCCCTTGCTGGATTTTGTTTTTGTGCTGTTGGCAAAAAATGCATTTCCATTTACTCCTTTTGCATTTTGGGAAAATGTTCAGAATCAGTGGGTTTTAAGGGCCACTTACCCAGGGAGAGCCCTTTTGGGAACTGCAATCTTGCATGTTGTAAAACCATAGAGACTCTTCCCCCAGTGGTAGGAATTGGAACTCCCTCGTCCCAGAGTAAGTAAACAGCAGGGAATGGTACGCACCAGGTAGGCAGCACTGTGTGACGTGAGTGCTTTGGTCTTCAAGATTGGCTTCTCTGGGTCCTTCATCAGCCATGTTTATTTAGCTGGCCCTCCAGGGCAGATGTGACTGCACGCTCTGCGGTCATGAATCACGTGCTTGGTTGCTTACTGCAAAACCATCATGCTAATGAGTAGTGTTGATGGGACTTAGCTGGGAATACCAAGTTACTGTCCACCAGCTTGTTTCAGATGAGGTTGACAGTGTAAAGGACAACTGTTTCTATACCAGGTGACAAGTATGTGGTTGTGGACAGCGGTGGAGGCACCGTAGACCTGACAGTCCATCAGATACGGTTACCCGAGGGGCACCTTAAGGAGCTGTATAAAGCAACAGGTGAGCCACTGCATGGCTAATGGTCTCACCCCTGAGCTGTTTCCAGAGTTTCCTCATTTCAGATTTCTCTCAGCATTTCTTTCTCTCAATGTCACTAGCATGTGGGACTACAGGCAGTAGAGGACACTCGTGCCTGCTTGAAATTGGACAGCAAAATGCAGTTAAATGTTCTTCCAAACACGCAGCACCACCACTTGGGTTTTGGCATCAAATAAGCCAGGCCATGGGAGTTTGTTTCTGAAACTTCTGGAAGGATGTGGCTGTAATCTGGTGTCACCTAAGATTCAGAGCAAAGGCCAGCTTTCCAGGATGTCTGGGGACGCCTGGTCTTGGATCAAGATTGCCAAAGCATAGAACATGCTCTCTCCCTTTGCGGGAGGGAGGGGAGCAGGGTAATGAGGAATTAATAGATCCACAGGGACTAGTTGTGACCTGATTTTCCACATTCTGGCCTTGGGTAACCTGGGTGGGAATACCACGGTGCTCCTAGTTAGTTACATGTACTGATCTTATCTGAAATATAATTGATTTTAAACAGACGATTGATGAGAGATTTATGTAGGAAAAAGTTCTCTCCACATGGAATGAGAAGAACCTAAGGGTGCTGAAGTGGAAATGGAAACATTCAGCTGCAGCAGTTTGTGCTAAGTGGGTCCAAGCTCCCATTTCTTCTTGCTTCGGACAGGGTAGGCCTGTTTCACAGAGTTTGGATCCAGTTTCCGATGGTTTTTGACACCATGGGCTCTTGTTTCATTCTCCACTCAGGTGGACCCTATGGATCCTTGGGAGTAGATTATGAATTTGAAAAGCTTCTGTGTAAAATATTTGGAGAAGATTTTATCGAGCAATTCAAAATCAAACGTCCTGCGGCCTGGGTTGACTTAATGATCGCCTTTGAGTCTCGCAAAAGAGCAGCTGCCCCAGACCGAACTAACCCGCTGAACATCACCCTGCCCTTCTCCTTCATCGACTACTACAAGAAGTTCCGTGGGCACAGCGTGGAGCACGCCTTGAGGAAGAGCAAGTGAGTTGGGCTCCCTGTGGCTGGGTGGACTGTGTTGATGGGTGGTGAGAAGGCGGCGTGGGCTCAGAGTTCTAGTCCTACGTGCTTGTTGTATGATTTCTGGCAAGTGATTCAACTTCTCTAGTTCTTGTTGTTTTTTTTTTTGTTTTTTTTTGTTTTATTTTGTTTTTGCAGAACTGGGGATTGAACCCAGGGGCATTCTACCTCCAAACTACCCCCCAGCTCTATTTTTTATTCTTTATTTTGAAACAGGGTCTCTCTAAGTAGAGGAGGGCCTCACTAAGTAGCTGAGGCTGGCTGCGAACCTGCGATCCTCCTGTCTCAACCTCCCAAGTATTGGGATTACAAGCGTGTGCCACCATGCCCGGCTGTCCTCATTTTTTTTTATTTGGAAAATGGGGATATGAATTCTGCTTTCCTCAAAGGGCTGCTGTGAGAGTGCAATGAATTCATACATGTTAGGCGCTTAGCACGATATCTGGGACCTGGCAAGTGTGATCTCTATATTTACTAAAAATCCCAACTTTCTGAAAACAAGGAAGTTTAGTTTGGGCCACTGCTGGAATCCCAGGGTCTAGAAGAGAACCTGGAGCCCAGTAAGTATCTGTTAAATGAATCCCATGGGGACCTGGGTTTCCTGCTTCTCTAAATCCCTTGGCTGCAAGTGCTTGTTGCTCAGCTTGTTGCAAAATGAACATATTTGGAAGATGGCTTAAAGCTGAATTTAAAAAAAACAATAGACAAAATCGTAGGTTCCTAGTAATTTTAAGAAAAAAATTTTTTTTCAGTACTGGGGATTGAACCCAGGGGCATTCTACCTCCAAACTACACCCCCAGCCCTATTTCTTTTTTTATTCTTTATTTTGAAACAGGGTCTCACTAAGTTGCAGAGGTCCTCACTAAGTAGCTAAGGCTGGCCATGAACCCAGATCCTCCCGTCTCAGCCTCCCAAGTACTGGGATTACAAGTGTGCACCACTACGCCTGGCAAGAAATTGTTTTTGATATACATATCCATAGTGAACTGGTTACTACCTTCAGAAAAATGTACATGCCTATTGCCTTACACAATTAACTTTTTCTAATAAACTTTTTATATGGAAAAATGAAACTGGATCATCCAGCTCCAATATTGTCAGTTTTTAGTCTAAATCTCATCACCCTCCCCAATTATATTAAAGCAAATCTCAGATTATGGTCTAATCCATACATATGTGGTTCTAAAGGAGACAAATTTTAAATCCTAACCACAGTATCATTATCAGACTTAAAAATTAATAATTCCTCAATATCATCAAATATCCAGTTAACATGAACGTTTTTCCAATTCTCGTATTTTTCAGTTTGCATCAGCATCCAAATGAGAAATGAACAATTATTTTGTATGCCTCTCATGTCCTACATAATGAACAGGTTCCCCACCTGCTTTTTCCTTCACAATTATATAATAAAACTGGTTGACTATCCTATAGAGTTTTCTACAGTCTGAGTTTTGCTTACTGCATGCCATGGTGTCCCACAACTTGTTATTCTGTCCCCTCATATGTTTTTGCAAATTGGCAGATTCACTTAAGAGGTTTAATCAGGCCGGGCGTGGTGGTGCACGCTTATAATCCCAGTACTTTGGGAGGCGGAGACCGGAGGATCCGTGTTCACGGCTAGCCTCAGCGCTCTCGCTCTCTCTCTCTCTCTCTCTCTCTCTCTCTCTCTCTACTTAGTGAGGCCCTCCACAACTTCGTGAGACCCGGTTTCAAAATAAAGTATAAAAAAAATGGGGCCGGGAGTGTAGCGCGGAGGAGGTAGAACGCCCCTGGGTTCAATCCCGGTACTGCAAAAAAAAAAAAAATAAATAAAAAAGAGGTTTAATCAGAATCAAGTTTGAATTTTTGGCAAGTCTATTTAATGGGTGGTAGCATTTCCTACTACATCATATCTGGGGACATGTAATGTCTACTTATCTCTTGTGATGTTAGCAGCCACTGATAATCATTGACTGGGCCTGTTAAATCATTTGGGGTGGCCCATGGTTATCATCTTAATTTATCACTCCTTCATTTAGTGTAGGTGGATTACTCCTATAGAGACCATGTTTTCTCCTAGTGGTTTGGTTGCCCTGGAGTGCAGTTCATATAGAAGAGAGAATATTTGCTTAAATCCCTCCAGTTATAAGTTTTAAAAAGTTGATTAGATTTCCTAGAATCCTCCAAAGTAGATGATCAGTTTTATTGGGGGGAGGAGGGAATGAAGGGACTATCATTAAGAATTCATGGATTTAAGTATGTTTAATAGATTTTAAACCATGGCAGTCATATTCTTATTAATGCTCAAATTGCCACATCTTGGACAGTAGGAGCCTCTTCATATTGGCTCCAGGTCCCTTTGACTTGGCACCGATGGTCTCTCACAGTGTCTTTGCCCTCTGGTATGTGAAGATGCTCCCTACCCCAGACATGAAATCGACCATTTCTTTAAGAATCCCTTGTTCCTTGGAGTGGCAAGCAAAGTGGATTTGATTCCATGTCTTCCTGCCCTGGGAGTGGGGCCAAGCCAGGCTCTCAGTGGGCTGTTTTCTCTGTCCCATTGGTCCCCCCCAGAGAGCACACCTGCTCTTTTTGTTGAGTCCCAAGTCAGTTTCCAGGACCTTCCATTTCTCCTAGTAAGGAAACTGGCTGCAGCCAGCCATGGGGTCACCTGCACCATGCCACATTATCCTTTGGTCTATGCCAAGGGGAGAATTCATGGTTGGGGAGACCTGGCAGTTTCCAGATATGTTCTGGGAAACAGCTGGTGTATGTTTTGCTTCATGGATGGAGACACCATTTGCTTGGTCCCTAAACTTCAAAACAGGTAGGGTACATTCTGCAGGTCTGGATAAAAAAATAGTCCCTGACATTCGTTTGGTGCCCAAAAATTTCCTGTTTTAACAGACATGGCATTTACCTTGATCTTCACAACCTCCCCTGTGAGGAGATAGGGCAAGTGCTATTATCCTTGACTTCCAGGTGAGAAGACCAGGCTCAGAGAAAATGGAGGCCAACATGCCCAAAGTCCCATAGCTACTAAGTGGTGGGGCCATCCTGGAGCCCAGCCATCGTGGCTCCCTGTCTGGTGCTCTTTCTGCTCCACACTGCTGCTTCTGGTCAAGCTGTGTATCCCTGTCAGATTTCAGGAGGGCTGAGGAGATACACCTGAGCACACACATTTGTAGCTTATATAGCAGTACAATAACTACATCATATAAGCCTTCATCACGCCTGCATCCATTGGATTCAAAATGTGGTCCTCCAAAAGACAGAGAGGCGCCTCTATTATCTCCTTATTTCTTGCACTAGACTTTGGCCTCCACTATCTCAGGAAAAGATCAGCCACAAAGAAAAAGGAAACAGAAACAGAAGAGGTTATGTCTCAGCTCTTGAGCCTATGAGGGTCCGGGTCCTGGTAGTTTAGGGGCTTTCCAAGGTGCTATTGACTTTGAAACCCATTTCTGCCCCACGATGTGACGGGTGTCCTGCCAGGGTACGTCTACGCAGATAAGCCTGTATAGACGTGAGTTTAGACGCTCACTGCTTGTTCCTCTCTCTGTCACACGCCCACAGTGTGGATTTTGTGAAGTGGTCCTCCCAGGGTATGCTGAGGATGAGTCCAGACGCCATGAATGCCCTGTTTAAGCCGACCATAGACAGCATCATCGAGCACCTCCGTAAGTGTCAGCCAGGACTTGGCCACTTGTCGGGCAGAACCGAGAACGGGGACTGATGACTTGTCCAGCATCACCAACCAATTTGATGCAGTCAGGTTGGCAGAGGATCCAGGTCTGGGAGCCACACGCCTGGAAGCTGCAGGAGTGGGCAGGGCTGGGGCACATAGGAAGGAGGGTGCTGGGCTCTGAATCTCTCTCCTTGGTGCTGTAAAGCAACTGAGAACTTGTCCTCGTCTGGACTTTCAGTTTAGCTTCAAAAGCTGGGCAGCTGGGAGCTCTGTAGCCTTATCATGTAGAACAACTGGCCTAAGGAATGCACCTAGTATTATCAGGACAAATAAGGAATCCTTACCTGCGAGGGGAGAAGGAACTATGGTGAGAACCAAAAAAGAGTCTCCAGCAAGAGGGCCAGCAGAATCTGGCCATGTCGTCAGCCTGCTGCGTTGGTGGCCCTCCACCAGGGTCACACAGTGACTCACTGGGTATCTTTTCCAGTATCCAAGCCCCCTATCCTCTTCCCACTTCTCACCTACCAAATCAGAACCCCTGGCAGGGGGATGAGATTTGTATACAAATCAGAGAAGACTATTTCTAACAGCTGGCCTTGACTTAGCAACACCCCACATTTGGAGAGATTTAGGAATATTTCTTTAGGCAAAACAGGATCTACTTAAAATGATCATCACCTTGATGTTGAAACGGGCTTCACTTAGCAGCAGCTCGGCCTTTATTTTTGAACACATTGGTGTGCGAACTCCTTTTCTCCAAAAGACCAGCTTGACAAAAATTTGATTCATGGGGCTCACATGAACCCAGCCCTCCTTGGGGCTCCGGTGGTTTTGTTCATTCCCCAGAGACTCAGCCAGCCCAGTTCTCCCTTGCCTGCTGGCTTTTGGCGACACAACCTTCTCCTTTCTTCTTCCCTTTCAGGAGACCTGTTTCAGAAGCCTGAGGTATCCACGGTCAAGTTCCTCTTCCTGGTGGGCGGTTTTGCCGAGGCACCCCTCCTGCAGCAGGCGGTGCACACTGCCTTCGGCGACAAGTGCCGGATCATCATCCCCCAGGACGTGGGCCTCACCATCCTCAAAGGCGCCGTCCTCTTTGGCCTGGACCCTGCCGTCATCAAGGTGCGCCGGTCCCCACTCACCTACGGGGTGGGTGTGCTGAACCGCTACGTAGAGGGCAAGCACCCGCCCGAGAAGCTGTTGGTGAAGGATGGCACTCGCTGGTGCACCGATGTCTTTGACAAGTTCATCTCCGCCGACCAGTCCGTGGCCCTGGGTGAGTTGGTCAAGCGTAGTTATACCCCGGCCAAGCCCTCCCAGCTGGTCATCATCATCAACATCTACAGCTCTGAGCACGACGACGTCAGCTTCATCACCGACCCGGGGGTGAAGAAGTGTGGCACGCTCCGCCTGGATCTCACGGGGACCAGTGGCACAGCGGTGCCTGCCAGGAGAGAAATCCAGACCCTCATGCAGTTCGGGGACACCGAGATCAAGGCCACAGCCATCGATATAGCCACTTCAAAAAGTGTCAAAGTGGGGATTGATTTCTTAAATTACTAACTATCCCTCCCTGCCTCCCGCCCCTTGGAACTCAACTCATCTGCATCTGCTGACCTCATCCTTGACTCTTCTGTCCCTGACCTTGACCCTTGCCATTGTCTGCCTGAATTTCAGCAGGAAAGAGGAGAACAACCAGGGTGAAATATAACTAGAGATTTTTTGAGGGCACACCGGAGTCAGAACAACTGTCCGATGTTAAGATGGAGGTCTGGGAACAGGAAATTCAAGGATCCTAGAAGAGCAGCTAGTTTTCATAGGTACCAAAGCGGTGAACCAAGCACCCGACAAGGGAATCAGTACACGTCTGCAGCAGCGGTTGGACTTTGCTTTGAACAGATCTCTGTTCAGGAGAACTTAGGATGCCCTAGTGCCATCTTTCTAGATTTGAAGTGAGATCTTTGAGCCAGGAAGAAATCTGCATCTGAGATCTCTTCTTTTTAGATTTTTTTTTTTTGGATGGCAGTCAGTATAAAATGCCACCCATCTGCAGTCGATTTCTTCTTCTCGTGGGCTTAACAGCGGTGACTCAGTGGGAACTTGGAGCGTTGCTGGCTGGTGGGAGAAAACTGCCTACACTGGGCACTATTTTAGGTTCTCAGATAATTTAAATTCCAAGGAGGTTCAGGGAAGAATAGCAGTAGCCTTGGCTAAGCCACTAGGATTCTAGGGAGTAGGAGTGCTGATACCCTAGCTTTTTAGCAGGTAAAAACTTGATTTGATGGAAATGTGTATTAAAGAGTTGCTGACTTGTTCCAAATTACAGTAGCTCCCCCTTAATTGTGGGGGATTCATTCTGATATCCCCAGTGGAGGCCTAAACCACAAATAGCACTGAATCATATATATACTATGTTTTTTCCTCTACTTCCATACCCATGATAAAGTTCAGTTTATAAATTAGGCACAATAAGATATTAATAACAAAACAGGACAATGATACAAATATACTGTAGTATAGTTTATATGAATATGGCCTCTCTCTCTCAAAAATATCTCATGGTACTATACTATTTGGAACATGGTTGACCATGGGTAACTGATACCACAGAAATTGAAACCACAGGTAAAGGGAAAGTTCTACATATGTTGTGATATAATTTCTAGAATGCCAAATCCTGATTTTAAAAGTAACCCTGAATCCAAAAGTAATTCTAGTTCATCTTATTAGGGATTCAGTGTGCGAAAATGAGGCTGCCATTTGCCGTGTTCATAGCACCAAGCCCAGAAGTCCAAAACATTCCTTTGCCTTAAAAAGCATATAAATTTTAAATTAGCCGCCATCCTTCCCACACCTTTTCATCCCCCTAAGAGTTTTGGCCATTCGTTCCTCTACTGTGAAAGGAATACATTGGTGAAACATCAAAGGAGACTCTGTCCTATGAAATGTTTCATTAAAATCTTCAGTTTTTTAAATCTGCCTAAAAATAGTGTGTAGACATAGACTTGATAAATTAAGCCAGTTTTTTCCCCCTAAAGCAGGTCTGTGGCTTGCCTGCGTCAGAACTGCCTGGGTGCTTGTTAAGAGCAGGTTCCTGGATCCGATCCCTTTTTAACTGAAGCTAACTTGAAGAGGACCAGAATCTGCATTTTAATATCGACCACAAGTGATTGGGGTTCAACTGGAATTTGAGAATCACTAACTTTAGGTTTGTCAAAGCTGAAGCATAGGCCACAGACAGTGCCCCCGACTCTTCCCATCAGAGTTCCCTTAGAGAAGAGGGGTTACCCTACACCTTGTCCTCCTGGTAATTGGGGTTGGGGTTCCATCTGGCCAGGAAAAAGATGGCTCCAAAAAGAACCTGAGAACTGGGCTAAGGAACCAACCAGCGGGTCTGTATTCTCTCCTTTCAAACTGTGCAAAGCCAGCTTTCTCCAGCATTCAGGAGCCAACTGAGGATAAAGAATCAAGAATCTGACTCACAGTCCATCTGATCTGCTCAAAGCTGTCTTTTCCACCTGCTGGAATTCATTCCAGTCTCAAATCACTGGAGACATGCATAATGAATGAACAGAGAATGAGCGAACTTCGAACACGAGCTGGATCCACAAACCCATTATCATCGCCAAGATGCAGGTTTTTAAATAGCATTGCGATTTCATTTTAACATGTCTTCTTCTTTTTTCACATCACCCGCTGCAGAATTCCCTGCTAGAATGTGAAACACAAACAAACCGCAGACCTAGAGAACGCTAGTCCCATAACTGAGTCGCAGGATTTCATGTCCGGGCACCAAGGTGTGTTTGCTAAGGGTCCCCTGCTTGCTCTGCTTCAAAAGCTTAATGTTATGGGTCTCTCTTCGGTGTTGCCAGCCATAGTCTACAAGTAAGACTTTTCCATTTAGTTATGAGTAATATAATTTTATGTACATACAATATTAGAATCTTGTACAGAATCTTTATTTCTACAATGTGCTTTTCTTGTTTAAAAAAAAACGCTCTTGGATTTTTGTTGATGACATTGCTGTCCTTAATCTTCCATACTTTTATTTCTTACTTGCTTTCCAATCATTGATTTGTGCCAATACTAAGTGATATACGCAAAACTGAGCAATAGACAGAGGTGCCTAGGGTCAGAATACTCTGAACACATAGACCACCGGATCAACAGCTTCATCAGACCCTTCCACGTGTGCATCCTTCCCGGAAGACCTACAAGTTATATTTGAAGAAGCATTATGTATCCATTCTCCTGTCCAGACTTTGAGAGCTGAACATGCTGGTTCTATAAGTATTGTGACTGTGCAGAAAAACCTATGGAAATTCTTTGCATCCTGTGGAGTTGTCAGCCTCTCCTTGTGGGGCAAAGCAGTCGCTCTGAGGACAGAGCATGGTCCATGCGTGTGATGTTTTCAGTACACCAGGGGCAAAGGAAGGAACCAAGTGGTACATAAACCAAGCTTTTCTATTGGGTTGAGTGTGTAATATAGTCAAGTCCCCTTGTTTCCTGCTAACTTAAAGCTCTTGCTGCTAACGTAAAGCTCTTTCTGCCTTGCATTACGGATGTCTCCTTAGCTACTATTTCCCTTAAATGAGCTGATAGAAATCTGCAGTTTTGGCAAATTGATGATGGAGAGGGGGTGATAATTTTACTCGACTTTCTTCTGGCCCCAGAGATGCAGCCCTAGTAGTTGAACTCCCCACATCTATCCCTTCCCCCCACCAAAATATTCTAGAATAAGAGCACTGGATAAGTACACTTGGACACATTTCCTAATCTTAGAACGTTTCTAAAAGGCCTGTGGTCCTGACCCATTACTCAATTGTCCCTGGCATATTATATGATAGTCACCTTTCTTGGGAGAAGAGTTGATTCCCTTTGTAACTGTCTTTTCTGTACATAGCAGACATTCATAAATGCTGAATGATAGACAAGTTACAGGCAGACATGATAGGAAAGAGCAGGAGCCGTAGGAGTGCTTTTGCAGGGTGATGGCTTAGATGAGTCCAGATTACAGAGCCTGCCCCACCCTTAGAATGTTATTTAGACCAAGTTTAGCTTTTAGAGTCCAGGTCTGGTTAATTGCCAGGGGTAGCAAAGAATCGCATGCACCAATATAAACAGGAGTTGAATGCATTATTAGTCAAAGATCGAAATTTCACATGCTAGAGATGTAACAGCTGTGATTAAGCTGCATATGTATGCTGGGGAATGACTTAAGTGGATGGCAAGTATAAAAGTTGTTGACCATAACATCACTAACACCTCTCATCTGCTTGAAATATGGAACGATATTCTCAAATCTCAGCCATTCGGGGTCTTGTTCACTACAAGATAAATCCAAACTTCACAGAACTCTGCAGCCGTTCACAACTGGACAGGATTGTATCTGCAAACTCTTGTCTTCACGGATGTCTAATAAAGTAAAATTCTGGATCTCATGTGGCCCAGATTTCTTTTTTCCCCCTTCATTCTGGGTTTGTAAGCAGAATTATAGATAGATCGTTACTGTCCCTCCTTCCCCCCTACACACCTCATCTCAGGTTGAGACTTATTTTCAGGTCCTCTTTTAAGTGGCATAAGCTTTATGAAGGGTCCTTCCAATAAGACTAGCCCTTCCTTTGCTGGGAACCAAGGCTCTATTGATAGTCACAGAGCCTGGTTTCCCTTGAAGTGTGAAGGAAGTGGCCTAGCCAGAGAAAAGGCAAATGAACAGGGGTGGCCACAGACAGCTCCACCGCCCCCAGATGAAAATCATTAAACACTGCAGAAGGCCTGGGCCAGTGCCTTCCCCACCATCCTAGCAAGTGCAGGGAGCTGGCCACATCTGGGGTCCTGGCTTTCTTTCAGCCTCTACAACTAGATCACCCTCTGAGTTGACTCTAGAAGCTTCCAGATGGCCTGAGGTGGGGTCTCAGGACTCTGAAGAGGGATAAAATTGGTAGTTGAGTTTCCAGGTCAGTGAGGTCGGGAAGGCTGGGAGGGGCCATGAGCAAGCATCTGATGGGTACTGGGAAAAACAGTGGTGTCAGGTCCAGGGCTAGCCTTCCACAAGGCCGCCCACTCCCTCTCTCTCTCTCTCTCTTTTTTTGTGTGTGGTACTGGGGATTGAACACAGGGGAGTTCTACCTCCGACCTACACCCCCCTCAGCCGTTTGTTTGTTTGTTTGTTTTGAAACAGGGTCTCTTAGTTTTCTGAGAGTCTCACTAAATTGCTGAAACTGGTCTTGAACTTGGGATCCTCCTGTCTCACCCTCCCAAGTACTGGGATTACAGGCGTGCCCCACCACGCCGCCCTGCTACATTCCCTTTCTATCAAGGTCACACAATGGCGTCTTGGCGGGTTTCAATCCCATAGATGAGGGTTCGGGCAGCCTTCTATCCCAGGACATGAGGACGGTTCGAATGGAGCAGGTCTTTCCCAGGCATGCCTCGGTTTTGCTAGACTGCTCCTTTGTGTGTCCTGCGCTCCTGAGAAACCCAGCCTCTCCTAAGAGCAGGCGGGAGGGGCGGGGCTTTGCCAGACCCAGGCAAGCGCCATGGACCGGTCTCGGCCTCCTCTCCCTGATCTTGGCCGGGGCCTGGACACCACCACCCCACCCTCCGCCTCACCGGCCGCCCGCTTCCCGCAGCCACAGGCTCAGGCCACGTAGCGTCTACACCAGCTAATGGCGGCTTTGAGGCCGAGCAGCACCCGGTCCCCCTGGGTCCAAAGCCAAACATTTGTTGGGCTAGCGTCTGAATTTCACACTCGGGTCTGCGCTTAACCGGGCGCAGAGGGAAGCGCCTGAGATTCGCTGGGCTCACCTCCTCCCTGATCCTCCCTGGTCCTCGCTGGTCCTCCCTGGTCCTCGCTGGTCCTCCCTGGTCCTCCCTGGTCCTCGCTGGTCCTCCCTGATCCTCCCTGGTCCTCTGTGGTCCTCCCTGGTCCTCGCTGGTCCTCCCTGGTCCTCCCTGATCCTCCGTAGTCCTCCCTGGTCCTCCGTGATCCTCCCTGGTCCTCGCTGGTCCTCGCTGGTCCTCCCTGGTCCTCCCTGGTGCCGGTGAGGGGTGGGGGAGGGGCGGGTTCTGAGGACCCGGGGTTCGCCCCGCCCCATCCGGAGTGAACGCACAAAGGCCGCAGGGAGGCCTGGAGGCTGAGGCAGGAGGCTGGGTCCCTGAGGCAGGAGGCTGGATCGGTGACCCGAGGATGGGGCAGAGGTCGGGATGGGCGGAGGCCCAGGGTGGAGGCCGGGCCTGGTGTAAGTCTAGGATCCAGGCTCACCCAGGTGAGAGCAGGGGTGCGTGGGAAGGGGGCCACAGGGAGGGTCTTGTGCTCGTTTCCGGCCTCCTCTCCAAGCTCCTTCCTCCCCTCCCCCAGGCCGACTTGGTCCTGGGTCCCACCCTAGGGTTGGTTATACTTTTTGGGCAACGCATCCTGCCCCTGAGAGTTTGGAGTTCACCCTTTCTTTCCCCCTTTCACTCCAGAACCCTCAAACAAGTTACTTACTCTCTGTGCCTTATTTTTCTCATCTGTAAAATGAGACACAGTTCCTCCAAGGGGCACTCAGCGTTGTGTATACGGTGGAGATTAAACAAGAAGGCGGTTCCCCTGAGCCTTGTCCCCATAGCCAGTATTCTATAAATGTCTGTTGCTCTTTTATCCTCATCTGGAAGAGGGTGTGGCAGTGCAGGACTTATGTCACAGGGCAGTAGAGAGGATTTGGTAAGTTAACCATGCAAAGCTTTGAGAATGGTTTGTGGCCAGCAGGTGGTCAGTGTGTATTGAACGTGGATTCACAGCCAGGTCTACCTGACTAGGATCAGCGCCTCCTCTCAGGTGTGGGCACATGATGTCAGGGGTTAGAATAGGGCTAGATGCGTCTCAGTCTTCACTGTTGTCAGCCTGATGGGGCTGAAGCGCTTTAGCGACTCTTATCACCGCTGACCAACCCATGACCCTTCACCTGAGGGTGACCCTTCACCTCAAAGGCATTGCTTTAGAGAGATGTACTGGTTGCAGGACAGGGCGTGGCAGTATCCTCAGCATCCAGATGCAGATCTCCAGGGGTCAGGGGTGTAGCTCAGTGGTAGAACGCTTGCCTAGCAACCGGAGACTCTGGGCTCAGTCCCCAGCATCCCCCTAAACAAGCCTCTTTGGAGGGTCCACTGGTGTTCCTGGCGGTGGAAAGGGGTCTTGCTCCAGAGATAGCACCCACATAAACTGGCCCTGCATTTGTGACCACCCTAGACTCATCCCCTTGGACTCCCTGCCAGCCTTTTGGGACTTGCTGATCCCTTCAAGCTGGAACTTACTCTGGTTCCTTGTTGGGGGGCTTTCTGTGTTGCAGAATGTTTAGCAGCATCCTGGTCACTAGATACTAGTAGCATCCCATCACTGCAGTCATGACAACCAAAAGTGGCTCCAGACATTGCTGGATGTCCTGGGGGTGAAGAGGCTGGTGGCAAACATTGTCACTGCAACCATATTCCACCTGGGCAAAGAAAGGGCTCTGGGAATGTAGGTACCCCATATCTCCCCTCCCCCAAAGCTCATGAGCCTTATATGGGCCTGGGGCTTGCTCATCTTTATATTCCCAACCTCTGTCACATTTCATGGTCATGGTATGCATATAGTTCATGATTGGATGGATGGATGGATGGATGGATGGATTGATGGATAGATGGATAGATGGATAGATGGATAGATGGATAGATGGATGGATCGATGGAGGATGTCTCCCAGGAAAGGGAGACACTCGTGAGTGATGATCTGTACATCTGTTATCTAAGGTAATGTAAAAGGCGATGGTCCCTTGGTACCAGGCCGTTGGTTTATAACTTAAGCCAGCTCTGTCTGCCATCTTTGAGTAAGATAGTGGTGCTGCTTCTCAGTCCCAGTCCCTGGCAAGGTCCTTCCTTTACACCCAAGACCTCTCGCACTTGTGCAGTAAGTTCTTGAGGCAGGGACTTTGGATGAGACCATCTCATTCCCTCTTCCCTTCATGAACAGAGAGCGAAATCACGGAATCTTCCAAGACCTACATGAGAAAGCCGCCGATCGCACCAGGCTACTGTGGTAAGTGGCAGTGCTCAGGAGCACTGTGGTGCTGCTCTTTGTCCAAGCCATGGCCAACTCTCCATGCCTGTCTAGCCAGCTGGGCCAGCGTAGGTGCTGCAGACAGCTGATAGCCGGACTGTGATCAGTGGAGAGAAAGGACTTGGTCGAGTCTCCTGCAGGAAGCACTTAATGCCTGTTGAATGAATTTGAACCAGGATAGACATGATGCTATGAGTATAGGCACAACAAATAAGTTGGGGCTCTGTCCTTCCCCAGTTGGTTTTAAGTCTCCCACAGGGCTGTCCTTATGCTTTCATTCCTTCCTGTGGCCCCTAAAGGGAGGGTGGCCAACTGCCCTCATTTTCCTGGGACTGTCCTTGTTGTACCACTGAAACTCCTGTGTCCAGGAAACCTCTCAGTCTTTGGCAAACTGGGACACTTTTCCTAAAAGTTCTTCCACCTCAGGCTTCGGAGCTACTGGTAATTTACCATATCATATCCCTGTGGGTGACAAGCTACGTGGTCCCCATGGGCCCCCATTCGCACATACAGTTCCTTTCAGGAGGAGGGGTGCTTGGGGAATGCTCACTCCATGGTTGCCCAGCCTCACCCTGCTTCGACAGGTGGAGTCAGAGAACAGGCTTTGGATTCTGACCAATCCAGATTAGGCTGGAGTTTCCGCTTGGCCACTATCTATGTGACTTAACTTACTTTTTTATGGCAAGCATAAAATTCTATAAAATAGATCTATTCGTTTCCTAAGGTTCCCATAACAAATGACCTATACACCGAGTGGTTTAAAACAACACAGGCTTATTCTCTCCCAGTACTGCAGGCCAGAAGTCTGAAATCAAGGTGTTGGCAGGGCCATGTACTCTCTCTAGAAAAGGACCCTTCCTTTGCCTTTCCCAGCTTCTGGTGGCCCCAGGTGCCCCCTGGCTTGTGGCAGCATCACTCCCATCTCTGCCTCCATCTTCACATGACTTCACATGGCCTGTGTCTCTAAGTTGGAGTGTTTTAAGTCTCCCTCTCCTTTCACTTATAAGGACACCAGTCATTGGATTTAGGGCCTACCCTAAATCTAGGATGATCTCATTTCTAGATCCCTGAGTATATCTGCAAAGACCCTATGTCCAGGGAAGATCATATTCAAAGGTATCAGGGGTTAGGACTTGCATATGGCTATTTGGGGGATCCGGTGCACCCTACCGCCTGGGCTGCCATATGATTGCTAGCATACATAAGCTCTTCTAAATGTCTTGTTCTTAGCAAGACTCAATAAAGATAGCCCCTGTTCCTGTGTTTGTGCATTTAAACACGTATACAAAATCTTTGCCACAGAAGCAGTCTCCCGGCTTCTGTGGTCCTTCCTTAACATGAGGGTGTCTTTTGATTGCTGAGGGTTGGGGTGACTGGATGGTGGGGGGAGGACTTCAACACTGTCAAGGTCAGTCTATTAGATTCTTCCAGATGTGGCTTGCAGTAGGGACCAGGGGCTGGGAATTGCTGCTTTCAACCCCAAAGCCAGGTTTTCTTTCCCTAGGGACAAAGGCAAAAACATCAGGCTCTGATACTGTGAGATATTTATTTCCTTTGCAGTTTAAAATCAAGTTCTTAACCAGCTTTCCTCATTTGTTCTTTTTTTTTTAAAAAAAATGGTTTTATTGTGACAATATTATAGTACTTAGGATTCAGCATCCAGCTTAAGTAAATAGTTGTGTTTCACCCATACTAATTGTAATGATTATATGTTATTTTGTGGGCAATGGTGAAAAATTGTTCTAGGGGTGGGTCTTGCAGATAATGAATTTACCTTTTTGTGTAATAGGTCTCTGCTTTTAATAAGCCTATAATTTCCCCATGGTCCAGCAAGAAAGATCCCAAATTGCATTTGGGAAGTGTCAAGGAAAATAAGCTTTCTCTCTAAAAAGATGAATAATTTCAATGGTTCCTCAGACTATCATTTGGACCCATTAAGTGCTTTCCCCATTTTGCCGTTCAGGCTGATGTGAGGGGCTTTGCTATCAAAGAATATGACTGTCATCGCCTTTGTTGAAATGGGCCTTCACTCC
The DNA here is from genome assembly GCA_004027185.1 of Glis glis. Lineage (NCBI taxonomy): Eukaryota > Metazoa > Chordata > Mammalia > Rodentia > Gliridae > Glis > Glis glis. Next base: position 6,482 of record PVJS01018694.1, on the reverse strand, counting down.
CCAGCTCCAAGGTCATTTTTTGTGGCCTTGGGAGGGTCCAGCCACCGTGAAAACAACAGCACTGTTTGTGTTAATGGCCTTTGGAAAAATGCAGTGTTGTTGGAAACGCCAAGTGGTGGGCAGCAAGGGTGGGGAGTTCAGGCAGGTTCTGAATTCCTCGCGGGCCTGCCTTGCTCAAGGCTGTGGTTCCGTGGGCTCTCGCAGGCTTTGTGCCCTACCTCAGCTGCCATGGAACCTCTGGAGAGAACAACATGGACCTCTGTGTGAAAACCTTCCAGGAGAAGACGCAGCGATACAAAGACCAGCTGGAGGAATTTCACTGCTCAGTGGCCGCTACCCCGAGACTGAAGCCCATCTGCTCCGAGGAGACGGTCCTGCGGGCGCTGCACGAGTACGCCCGGCAGTACCACCCCCTGACTCTGGGTATGGGCTCCCTGAAGCCAGCTTCCCCTCAGCCCTGGTCCCCAGCAGGTCACCGAGAGCACAGAATCCAGCACAGCTCTGAGTCTCTAGGGCTCGGTGCAAAACAAAGGGCTTAGTCTTTTTTTTTTTTTTTTTTTTTTTTGCGGTACCGGGGATTGGATCCAGGAGCGTTCTATCTCCATGCTACACCCCTGACCCTATTTTTTATATTTTAATTTGAAACCGGATCTCATGAAGTTGCGGAGGACCTCACTAAGTAGCTGAGGCTCAGTCTCTTTAAATTGAGAAAAATACATGTCTAGGGAGAGGGACACAGTCCCGGTCAGGCAAGAGGGTGCTGGTCTGAGCACTAAGACCCCATAGGCCAGTCACAGGGCACTTTCAAGCATCAGTTTCCAGATCTGTAGATGCCATTTTCCAGTTGTTTGCTCTGTGCTGGGCACCGTTACTCCCTAACCATGCATGATTGCCCTGTGAGGTCAGAGCTAGTGCCACTTGGCAGAGGTCATAGCAGGGGCGCTGAAGTCAGCCCTGGGTTTGAATCCAGCTCCTCTAGGTACTAGTTCTGTAAGAAGAGGTTTCACACTGCACAACAGTGACGATGGCAACTGGTGATTATATAATAATAATCACAACAGTGATTTGACCTTGGTTATTTTAGGGTCTAAAGGCCTATGGAAAATGTAATAGATGATTGCCTTTATTGTTATTCCTATAACTGAGCACTTTTCAAGAACACATGATAATCTGTGCATTTGCTTGTGCTTTAAAATTTCCCGCACGTTACAAAGAATCTCCACTTCAGTTTGGGATTAACCCACCTCTGTGATCACTTGCTGTGTGAACAAAGGTAACTTACGTCCCCTCTCTGGGCCCCAGTTTCTCCATCTAAGGCAGAGAAGGATGGATTAGATGTGGTGCCCTCCAGCTCTGCTGTTCAGCAACTGGAGAGGCAGCAGGGACAGTGAGACTTACCCAAGGTCACCTCGCTGGCCAGAGTCACAGTCATGGCCAGCAGGCAAGTCCCTGGGACTGGGTGGACTGAGCTTTCTCCTCACCTGGCTGCAGCTTTTGGTCCCCTCTTTAAGTAAAGCCTCATGGTGGGGGTATCTGAAGCTTCTTCGTTGGACTGAGAAGGAAGCAGATCTGTTTAAGAGTAAGGACTTGGGACTCAGCCAGATTCGAGTCCCCGCACTGTGCTTCATGTATATGTGAGTCTGGCCAAGTCTCTCTGAACCTCTTTCAAGACTCAGTTTCCTCCTGCGTACACTGGAGGTAATAGTGGTACCAACCTCTATGAGGTTTGTGAGAGAATTAAGTGAGATACTATTGGTAAAGCCTCTCCCTGCATGCTTGGGAGCATCAACCAACCATGGTGTCTGCCCTCATTACATGTATAGGTCTAGGGGATCCCCCCCAGGTTAATTGTCAGGGTGCCCGCTAGCTTGTGAGCACTGCCCAACACTTGCCCAAAGCCTTCAAGAAGCATGGTATCTCTTTATAGAATGCAAGAACATAAAGAAACCGCTCGAGGAGCCCCCAGTCCCTGGCTGGGCAGGCTACCTGCCCAGAGCCAGGGTCACTGAACTTGGCTGTGCTACGAGGTACACTGTCATGGCCAAAAACTGCTACAAAGACTTCCTGGACATCGTGGAGCGGGCCAAGAGAGCACAGCTGACGTCCTACGAGGAGTAAGTGTGTGTCGGTTTTAGCCGCAGGCAGCGAGATGCAGAGGGACGCGCAGAGGTGGCCGGGGTACTGCCAGATGCCCCGTCCCGCACTAGGACTGTCTCGGGTCTGATTTGTTGCTTAGCAGGTGTCTCATTTGTCACTGAGGGACCTTCCTGGTGGGCAACCACTCGTGTTCTACTTTCCCTTGCTTCAGGGAGGGTCTGGGAGTAAAAAACAGAAGGGCCACCTGTCCTGGCAGTGGCCTGAGACTCAAGGGTACTGAGGGAGGGAGATGGTAGGGGGCACCGGGGTGGCTCCTCTGGCCTTAGTTTTCTCTTCTGTAAAATGGGGACAATAAACCTAACCTTTATAAATAAACATACCATGCCTGCTCAGGACCTGCATATATTATACTTACTCTTGTTTTTTTGTTATTAAAAGGAGTAACTTTATGCCTTTTGTTCTTACTTTAGAATCTATGGAGCTAACTCCACACAACCCGCTGCTCCTTCTCCACAGATCTTGCAGCATGAAGGGCTACTGCCCAGATATCCAGATTTCTCTATCCCAGGTAAGAGAAGGACTCTTTCCTTCCTACCGCTTTTGAAAACGAGATAACATGTCTGCAGAGGCCACCCTGCTCAGCTGGGCCGCCTGCCTGCAGCTCATGCGGAGGGTTTCTCTTCCAGGTGGAATCTGCCCCGCCCTTGGAAGACCCCCCAGCACGGACCCCAGAGCTCCAGTGGCGTGTGGCCCTGCTCAGAGGTCAAATGTGTCATGCAACAGGAAGATTTGTCTAGAACCACTGTCCTCAGCGAAGCACGCAGAGGGCTAGGAGCATGCAGTTCCCAAGAAGGGATAACCTTCAGGGGCTGGGAAGCCTGCTCTTCTTGCGGCACGATCAGTCCCTCACCCACACCCCAGTGGGCACTGAGGAAATTCAATAATAAGAATACCTGAACTACTGCGGGCCCCAAGCTGACGGCGATAGCATGTCATTAATGACAGAGACCTTTTGTTGTCACGTGGGAATAAAGAAGAGACTTCTCAGTGTGCTAGGGGTTTTTGTGGGGTTTTCTAAGCTTATGTTGTACTTGAGAAGGGCCAGGGTGGGGCTCCTCTTTGAAGCCCCAGCCCTGTAACCAGTCCATCCTTGGGCGTGGCCTGTCCCCAACGCTGGCACAGACATCATGCTCATTCCAACTCTGTTTTCTCAAAAATCCCAGTCCCCAGGGAGGCTCCAGCTGGCACACACAGCTATACTAGTTTTCCAGGGCTGCCCTAACAAAGTACTACACACTGGGTGGCGTCGGAATTTATTGTCTCCCAGTTCTGTAGGCCAGAAATCCAAAATCAAGGCTGTTAGCTGGGCCTTGATCCTTCTGAAACCTGCAGGAGAATCCTTCCTCGCCTCTTCCTAGCTGTGGTGGCTGCGGCATCTTTGGGGTTCTGGGCCATATAACACCAATCCCAGCCTCCCTCTCCACATCGCGCCCTCCCTGTGTATCTCTGTGTCTTCATATGACCATCTTCTTACAAGAACATTGGTCACAATGGATTAGGAGTCCTCCTACTCCATTCTGCCTCATCTTAATTATGCCTGCAGTGACTTCATTGCCAAGCCAGTCACATTCTGAGGTTCTGGGGACCAGGACTTCAATGTACCTTTTTTGAGGGACCCAGTTCAACCCGTAACACTGGCTCACTGACAGGCAGCTCCCTGACCTCAACCAGCAGCCTTCAGCATTCTAGAATGCAGAAGCAGCTTCAGGGGCGGTGAGGCCTTGGGCATCCCAAAGCTCAAAATCCCCAGAGCCGAAAGATGCAGCAGGATCCTTTGGGAGTTCTTCCCATTGCAAGAATTTGTGCCTCGGTTCAAGGTCCCATGGGTAGAGATTGGAAGGGTGGAGAATCTCAAGGAGAAGTCCCGTGTTCGTTTTCACAGACCTCCAAGTGAAATTTAGTATTTCCTTCATTTATGAATGTGACAAACCACAGCAGTAAGCGCCACCTCAGCCCCACAGAAATCACAGGTGTTTGTTCGTATCATGTGGTATTTGTTGCAAACAGCTAGAAATCATGCTATGCTCATTTTCACAACTGTAGTAGTTATTAGAGCTGCTGTATCTACTCCCTAACATACTGCTTATTCAGTGAAGAAAGAAACACTTAGACAGCCATTTCACACAGATCTCTTCTTTTTAATATTTTCATAGTATTACCTTTGTAATCTTATGTATTTTACAGTAGACACTTGAACACATCAGGCTGAAATGAGACCCGCAGGGTGCATCAGACAGATAGAGGGTCTCAGAAATGGTTAAGGACCCTTGAACAGATAAGCAACCAAGGATGTTGGAAAGGGTGATTGTTTTACAAAACAAAATAACTCCACTCCTATAGGATTCAGGATTACAGTCCAGGCTGTTATTTAAAATATAATGTGATGGAAAAATAGTGTTGTGGAAAAATATTTAAGATGTAATACAGTACATAAAAAAGGAAAGTCATAAGGTGTGCAGTAGCAGTAAACCTCTATGTGCACACACACTCACACATACACAATAATTGTTTTTGTTTTGTTTGTTTTGCAATACTGAGGATTGAACCCAGGGGCATTCTACCTCCGAGCTACACCCCCAGCCCTATTTTTTTTTTATTCTTTACTTTGAAATAGGGTCTCACTAAGTTGCGGAGGGCTTCACTAAGTAGCTGAGGCTGGCTTTGAACCTGAGATCCTCCTGTCTCAGCCTCCCAAGTACTGGGATTACAAGCATGTACCACCACACCCAGCTTGTTTTTGTTTTTGTTTAATGAAGGGAAGTGCTGACCTATAAAATCAACAATGGTCATTTGGTTGATGGTCCTACTAGTTTTTATTTTCTTCTTTGTGCTTTTTCGGATTTTCCACAGTCAACTGGTATTGCTTTCATAATTAGGGGGGGAAAAGCCCATCGTCTTAAAAATTCTTATTTGAGTTAAGGGAAAATTTAATATTTTGGAGATTAAAGAAAAAGACCCACATCTCAATAGAAGGCAGTTGACATTCTATTCAAAGGGCTGGGGCAAAGCTGGGTGAATAGATTTTTTTCAGTTTTCTTAAATCCTGAAGGAGTGACCCCCACAGTCTCAGAGAGGATGCTGGGAGACAGACCCCTCACTGGCTGGAGCCATGTGGCCCAGTGGCTGCATCTTTGCTGGCCCCTCAGAAACAAGGGACATGGGAGGCGTGTCTGCCTGGCCCCCTGTGCCAAACTTGGTTTATAGGTGGCTGCTTGGGGTTCAAGATTTCTGGGAGCTTTGCAGTGAAATGAAGAAGAGTGGAGGGACTGTCATGGCTCTTAAACTGTCCCAGTCATTCTCTTCCATGGGATCATTTTGTGTACCAATATTTAAGTCCCTGACTAATTCATTTTGCACCAACTTTTAAAAAATGGCTTGAGCTGTAAAACCAAAACCAATCCAAAAAAAACCTGGTGTCAGAGGTAACAAAAGTGAATAAAGGCAATTAGAAAATTCCTTAACAGTATCTAATTCTTTTTTACAAGTTTATGATTAAGATCACCAAGTTCAACGTGCAAAGCTGTGAGTCCTTTTGTTTAAGCAATTCCGCGCCGCAATTCTTTTCCTTAATCTTTAGCCTTTCTGTTTCTCCCTAGCCTATAATTTCTAGCGCGTTGTCTGTCGGCCGGGGGGAGGTGTAGAGAGGTGATTTTACTGCTCAGCAAATTATCGTTATTAGCACAAGCTGCATCTCTAATGAGCTCACTCTTCCTGCTAAAAACAATTCCATTACCTGGTAAGACAAAATTCCCTGAGCCAACCGGGCCTTTTGTCAGGTAGTTTGGCCTCCATGGCTATTTAAAGCGCTCTTTTAGGGGTCACTTTTTCTTTCTGTGCAAGAATTAACAGCTCCCCCCCCCCCCGAATCCATTGTGGGGAAGAGACACCAAGCCTCCCTGTCCCTACTCCACTTCCCACAGTGGTGACCCGCTGGCTCTAACAGGATCGTAATCACAGCTTCAACTCTGCTCCACAAATATCAGTGTGTGGATGGGAGGCAGACTTCCGGAGTTCATATCTCAACTTTTTCTGACTGTGTGACTCTGAGACAGTTTCCTTAACTTCTCTGAGCATCAAATTCCTACTTTGTATAGTGAAGATATAACAGAAGAGCCTCCACAGTAGCATAGGAATAAAAATTAAGAGAACAGGCAGGTAAGGGACTGGGGTGTTGCTCAGTGGTAGAGCACTTGCCTGGCATGCACAAGGTCCTGGGTCCTATCCCTAGCACTGCAGAGAGAAGAGAAGAGAGGAAAGGAGAGGAGGGGAGGGGATGGGAGGGAATGGGAGGAGAGGGGAGGGGAGGGGAAGAGAGAGGAGGGGAG
>PVJS01018693.1:0-34581 GCA_004027185.1 Glis glis | reverse complement strand
GGGCGTTCTACCTCCACGCTACACCCCCGGCCCTATTTTTTATACTTTATTTTGAAACCAGGTCTCACAAAGTTGTGGAGGGCCTCACTAAGTAGAGAGAAAGAGAGACAGGGAGAGAGAGAGAGAGAGAGAGAGAGAGCTGAGGCTGGCCGTGAACCCGGATCCTCCGGTCTCCACCTCCCAAAGTACTGGGATTACAAGCGTGCGCCACCACGCCCGGCAAGAAGTAAGTTTTCAGGACCACAAATTGGATATATGCCATAGAGTCCGATGGAACTAGATGACCCACGTTATAAAGCATGGCACACCCCCCACCGCAGACCCGAACATGTCCACACACTGTGGGCTCTGTCTTCACACTCACCACCCAGAAGCCTCCATCTAGATGTCTCAGCATCCTGAAGCCTGATTCCAAGGGAGAAATGTTCTGGAAAGACAGAGGGAATCCCCTATTCCAATACTTTGTGACACTGGGGATTGAACTTAGGAACACTCTACCACTGAGCTACACCCCCAGCCTTTCTATTTTTTTAATTTTTGAAACAGGGTTGTGCTGAGTTATAGCAGGCTGGCTTTAAACCTGTGATCCTCCCATCTCAGCCTCCCAAGTACTAGGATTACAGGTGTGCACCACTGTGCCGGGCTCCCAGTTCCAGTACTTAAGCTTAGACCCATCTTCTCACTCTTGTCTAGGCTCAGCAGTTAACAATAGCAATTATTCCCCTTTTGAGGACATGTCTTGCCACTCACAAGGACTTAGGTATGTGAGTTTTCACAAGACAGTATCATAAAATAACACCCCAGTGGTTCTAATATAGTCATACAAAAGAGGCATGCACGGGACAACAGGATGGTCATCTGTTGTGGTACAACACTGTCACTATCGTCGCCCCAGGACCTGCAGTCTCCTTTTAATCAAGCGGCATACATCTGTCCAGTTCTGCCTACATCCCAGGTTAGCTCAAGTGGGCCTGAAAGAACATAAAGAAGAGGAAAGTGGGGGGAGGGCTGTTTTGTTTCCATCTCCCGACACGTTCTGATCCGCACAAAACCCTGTGTGGTTCATTCACTTGGTATTCAATGGAATAATGTAGTTGGTAATGAGTTTGTTTTGCATTCAGTTGGATAACACTGTTAGTTAGGAATTTGTAATTTGCAGAGGGATACGCTTTTTTTCTTCAAGGCGTCAGAGAAGCTGTTGCTTACAAACTTGTAATTCGCCGCTGCAAATCCATCTGTAAATGACACCATTGCAAGCTGAAAATCTCCCAGGCGCAAGGAATATAGCCTCCGAATTAAATTGTGTGTTTGACAAGAACCTGCTGTTCCGGCCAGCCCCCCACCGTCCCGCCCTTCCTCCTGAGTTTGGCCTCAGTCTTGCTGCCTTCCCTCCCTCTGTTCACCTGCCGCTGCCCTGGCTCCCCAGCAGTCCAGCCCTCAACTCTGCTCCTCTCCTTCCACATCCAGAGGAGGGCGAGTAACCCAGCCAAGGGGTCCTGGCTCTCCGGGGAAAGTGCAGACAGGCTCAGCCGGCGCCACATAACGCACATCTGTGAACTAGATGGAGTACTCTATTGTCACTTCAAACTCTCAGGGCCTTTGCTTGCCCATCACTGATGGATCCCTGACCCCCTTAAGGAGTGCTCCCCCAGATTTTTATTTTATTTTATTTTTTAGTACCCAGGATTGAATTCAGGGGTGTTCTACCTCCAAGGCCCCCCCCCAGCCCTTTTAATTTTTTTATTTCAAAACAGGGTCTTGCTAAATCACTGAGGGTCTCACTAAGTAGCTAAAGCTGGCTGCGAACCTGCGATCCTCCTATCTCAGCCTCCCAAGAACTGGGACTACAGGTGTGCGCCACCACGCCCGGTTTCCCGGGTTTGCCAACCAGAGTGTGCATAGGAAGTGAGCCTTGCAAAGAGCAGGAAGTGCGCCGGTCAGGGCTGAGCCCACACAAGGTGGGAGGGTGGCCCTAGGAGACCAGCTCCAGGCCCACTTGGGTAGGGGCAGTGGCGTGTGGGCAGCTTGCTACAACCATTTCTAGCCTCTCATACTTTGCTTTTTTTGTTTTATTCCCACGTGTGCTTCTGTCAATCATTTGCTGATTTGTTCTTCATTGGTAAAAGTTTCTTTCGAAGAGTTAACTCAGAATGAAAATAAAAAGGAGGGACAATCCACAGCTGCACCAAGGAATTACATTGGTGCTTGGTAGGAAATCTCAGCTAGAAGAGAATGTGGAGGACATCAACAGAGTCAATCGACAAGCATTTGCAGTAGTCCATCCCTACTACCTGCCAGACGCTGAGCTAAGATGTGGGGATGCCAGAATGAACGACAGCGTGGCCTCTGCTTTGGAGGCTTACAGCTCAGCAGAGAAGCTGCGGCATTAAACAAACAGCACCCAACCAGGGGTGCTTCCTGTTTCAATAAGGGGAGTCTGCATGTGGTGGTATCCCATCGGAGAGGTTCCAAAACTAGTCTAAAAGGGTTTAAGATGAGACCTGTTACTCATGAGCTGTGTGACTTCAAGCCATGTTGCCTAGCCACCCTGGACTTTATCCGTTGTTAGTATTTGTTGAGCATCTGCACTGTAGTCAAAAAAAGGGATGTACATTCTACAAGGTAAGGCTAGACTATCACATTATTATACACATATCAGGAAGGGTATAGCCTAGTGTGAGGGGGTGTCTGGGAAGGCTTTCTGGAGAATTGAAATTTTTAGCCAAGACCTTAAGGGTGAATGGAAACTAGCTGGTTGAAGAAGGGACAAGAGTACCCCAGGCAGAGGGAACAGCATGTGCAAAATAGTCAAGAGGCAGCTGCAGCTGGGCACAGTGGTGCACGCCTGTAATCTCAGTACTTGGGAAGCTGAGACAGGAGGATCATAGATTAGAGGCCAGCCTCTGCAATTTAGCAAGACATTGTTTCAAAATAAAAACAAAAAGGGCTGGGGGTAGCCGGGTGTGGTGGCGCGCGCTTGTAATCCCAGTACTTGGGAGGCTGAGATAGGAGGATCGCGGGTTCGCAGCCAGCCTCAGCTACTTAGTGAGGCCCTCCGCAACCTAGTGTCACCCTGTTTCAAAATAAAGAATAAAAATAGGGCTGGGGATGTAGCATGGATGTAGAATGCCCCTGGGTTCAATCCCCAGTACCGCCAAAAAAAAGGACTGGTGGTGTGACTTGAAGGTAGAATGTCCCTGGGTTCAATCCCCGGGACCAAAACACAACATTAAGGGGCAGCGGCAGCCAAGAGGCTGAGAGCAGGCTAGTGTGATTGAAGAACAGACAGTAAGGGGAAGGAGGAGAGAGGAGCACTGGAGAGAGCTCAGGGGACTCCCTGAGAACTGGAAACTTGTGAGACAGATAAGCAGTTTTAGGCAGAAAATGATCCATGAGACTGGAAGGTCTTTAAGACCATGTTGGCTGCTCTGGGGAGAGTATATTGGAGGGACCCAAGTGCACAGGTCAGGCTGAGACGCTGATGCCTTGGACCAAGGGGAGGTGGCAGAGAACTGAGACAGGAGAAGCCGTGGAGGCAGAAGCGCAGATGGAGGTGCATGGATTCAAGGTGAGGGGCAGAGAGAAGAAGGTATATAGGCTCCTGGAGTTTCAGTAAGAAAGGGGACATAGGGAAGAAAAGTCTTAGTCTATTCAGGCTGCTATGACAGAATACATGACACTGGGTTATTTCTCATAGTTCTGAAGGTGGGTAAGTTCAAGATCAGGGCAGATTTAGCATCCGGTGAGGACCCGTTTCCTGGTTCTTTCTCTTTCTTTCTTTCTTTCTTTCTTTCTTTCTTTCTTTCTTTCTTTCTTTCTATCTTTCTTTCTCTCTCTCTCTCTCTCTCTCTCTCTCTCTCTCTCTCTTATACTGAGAATTGAACCCAGGAGCATTCTATCTCTTAGATACACCTCTAGCCCTATTCATTTTTATTTTGCAACAGGGTCTTGCTAATTTGCTGAGGCCTTGCTAAGTTGCTGAGGCTGGCCTCGAACCTGTGATTCTCTTGTCGCAGCCTCCCAAGTACTAGGATTAGTAGGTGTGTGCACCACTCCTGGGGAGCATTTCCTACTTCGTATGGCTGTCCTTTCACTTGTCCCCATGGGAAGAAGAGACAAAAGAGCTCACTTGGGCCTCTTATAAAGGGCATTTAAGGCCATTAATGTGGGCTTTACCTTCATGACTTACCACTTCCCAAAGGATACATCTCTTAATACTATCACCTTGCATATTAGATTTCAACTAGAATTTGGTGGTGGTGGTGTGGGGGGTAACTGACATTCAGTCTATAGCAAAAAGTTTTTGAATTTTAGTTTAGTTTTGAATTTGAACCTCCTAGGAGACAGGAGGATCCATAAGTCTAGAAGAGGAGGAAGTTGGGGATGTGGATTGGGGAGGAGCCATATAGGTGAAAACTGCAGTCACCGGAGAAGGGGATGCCTAGGCAGTGAGGCAGTGAGAGGTAAGAAAGGAAAGGACCTGGAACTGAGTCCGGAGCAACTGCAGGCTTCAAAGAAGGGCAGGGTGGAAAGGGGCTGGCAGTCAGTGTGTCGGCAGCAGAAACCCAGGAGGCCGGACGTCCCTAGGTGGAGGGAAGACTGGCGGTTGTCAAATGAGGTGGTTGGCTGTCCAAATGCAGTGGGAAGACGAGTCACCGCAGGACTCAACTGTGTCCTGAGAGTTGAGCAGCTTGGGGGTCACGGTGACCTTAGCTTTGAAAGGGTTGTCAGGGAAGCAGTGGAGGTGTGGATCAGATTGCAAACCGAAGAGGAAAGAGTGCGAGCTGGAGGAGAGCAGGTGATGAGAACAACTCCAGACACCAGTGCAAAAAGGAAAGATGAGACAGCACTTGGAGAGGGCGGTGGAATCTCACTTTGTTATTTGTTTGTTTGCTTGTTTGTCCTGGACTAGGGATTGAACCCAGGGGTATTCTACCTCCAAGCTATACCCCCCAGTGCTTTTTTAATTTTTATTTTAAAATAGGGTCTCACTAAGTTGCTGAGTTGCCTCAAACCTGCGATCCTCCTGTCTCAGCCTTCCAAGTAATGTAGGATAGGAGAAATACAAGGAAGAGGTAGAAAGGAGACAAACAGGGAAGAAAAGAAAGATTGAAGCTTTAAATCTAAAAACTCCATGATGGTCCTCATCTTCACCCTGAAGGTCTGTCCAATAAATCTTAGAGCACAACATGTCCAGTGAATTGTACATATCTTGTTAACCTATAGAATGTATATATATATATATTTTTTTTTTTTTTTTTGCGGTACCGGGGATTGAACCCAAGGGCATTCTACCTCTGAGCTACACCCCCGGCCCTATTTTTTTTATCCTTTATTTTGAAACCGGGTCTCACAATGTTGCGGAGGACCTCACTAAGTAGCTGAGGCTGGCCGTGAACCCGGATCCTCTGGTCTCCGCCTCCCAAGTTAGAATATATTTTTATACTGATCAAAGAAGTCTGAGAAAAATACTGTTCAAAGCCCAATGATATGGTTACAGTCCAAGTGCTATCTGTGGGCACTGTGAGGTCTGACTGGGAGGCCTGGCCAGAGAAGGCTGAGAACAAGACTTCAGTAATAGCGGGAAAATGCCTCTAACCATCCCCCTGCCCCAGTCCCATAAATTTACTTGCTCTGGCCTGGTTCAAGCTCCGCCAATTGGAGAAATACATGACTGCTTTGCTCTCCCTCCCTCCTAAGGCCCCATAAAAGGCCCCAAGTCTGTAAGGAAGGGGCTCCTAACTCTTGTGGACTCTCTCCCGGTCAGTTGCCTCCTCTCAGGTTTTATTCCAGAATAAAATCTGTTCCTGCTGTCGAGCTATGCTCCCTTTATCCCCATATTTCCTGGCACTATCCATCAACTAGATAATGTAAACCTGAAGATTCTGAGGAGAACCAGACCCCTGCCACCTGCTCTGTGCTCCATGATCAAAGGAATCAAGCGGATTAGGCTGACACCCCCACACACACACACTTCTCAAGTTTTCCATTGATAAAGTTTCCCTTAAAAGATCCCCAGTAAAGCCGGGAGTGGTGGCGCACGCTTGTAATCCCAGTACTTTGGGAGGCGGAGACCGGAGGATCCGGGTTCACAGCCAGTCTCAGCTCTCTCGCTCTCTCTCTCCCTGTCTCTCTCTTTCTCTCTGTCTCTCTCTCTCTACTTAGTGAGGCCCTCCGCAACTTCGTGAGACCCAGTTTCAAAATAAAAAGCATAAAAAAATAGGGCCGGGGGTAGTGCGGAGGTAGAACGCCCCTGCGTTCAATCCCCGGTACCGCAAAAAAAAAAAAGATCCCCAGCACCACAATAAATAAATAAATAAATAAATAAATAAATAAATAAATAAAGCTGGGCGTGGTGGTGCACGCTTGTAATCCCAGTACTTAGGAGGCTGAGATAGGAGGATCGCAGGTTCGCAGTCAGCCTCAGCTACTTAATGAGGCCCTCTACAACTTAGTGAAACTCGGTTTCAAAATAAAGAATTAAAAATAGGAAGCCGGGCGTGGCGCACGCTTGTAATCCCAGTACTTTGGAAGGCGGAGACCGGAGGATCCAGGTTTGTGGCCAGCCTCAGCTCTCTCTCTCTCTCTCTCTCCTTAGTGAGGCCCTCCACAACTTCGTGAGGCCCGGTTTCAAAATAAAGTATAAAAAAATAGGGCCAGGGGTGTAGCGCGGAGGTAAAACGCCCCTGGGTTCAATCCCCGGTACCGCAAAAAAAAAAAAAAAAATTAGGGCTGGAGGTGTAGCTTGGAGGTAGAATGCCCCTGGGTTCAATCCCCAGTACCAAAAAAAGAAAATGAATGAATGAATGAATGAATGAAGAGCCCTGCACTCCCAAAGTGCACCTCTCTCACTCCGGAGGTGGCCTGCATTCTTTCTTGAACGTGTATTTCTTACTTTCCTAAATAAATCTCTGTTTATTCTCTAACTGGTTTGTGCTGAAATTCTGTAAGCCAAGGACCCCATAGATCCTGAGTTGAGGAATCGACCCTTCTCCCAGGACTCAAGTATTGCGATTACAAGCATGTAATCCCACCATGCCCGGCTGGGATCTTACTTTTAAGATGGGAGAGTTTGGAGAGCAGGTTTAAATGCTGGAGGAAAAGAACCAGGATAGAGAGATAGACAGACAGACAGACAGAGATTGAGATTTAAGCCACAGGACAGCAGAGGGTGAGGGATGATGAACAGCATAAAATTTCCCAGAAGGGAGGAGGGGATGACAGCAACACGGCTCTTCCGTGCTGTTGGCAGACTAATTGGGCATTCTTTGTGTGAACATACTCTGCAGAATATCGTCTTCCTGTGATAATATCCCAACACCCCATTTGCAGAAGAGGAAGCAGAAGCACAGGAAGGGTGTGTGATTGGTCCAAGTCACAGCAGGGTTCTGCGTGCGGGTCTCCCCTGGGGAGAGCAGGATCTGAGCACAGCGTCAGGGTATGTTGGGGGACTCCTGGGCTATGTGCCAGCCTCCTTCCCTCCAGCTTTCCCCATCTTAGATTCATCTAAAGAAAAGTGTTGTTGAGCCGGGCGTGGTGGCGCACACTTGTAACCCCAGTACTTGGGAGGCTGAGACAGGAGGATCCGGGTTCGCGGCCAGCCTCAGCTACTTAGTGAGGCCCTCCGCAACTTAGTGAGACCCTGTTTCAAAATAACAAAAAATAGGGCTGGGGGTGTAGCTCGGAGGTAAAATGCCCCTGGGTTCAATCCCCAGTACCACAAAAAAGTGTTGTTTAATAAAGATGCAAAACAAACAAATATTTATTTATTTGTTTATTTATTATTTATTTAGTGGTACTGGGGATTGAACTCAAGGGTAGTCTATCTCTGAATTAAACCCCCAGCCCTTTTTTATTTTGAAACGGGGTCTCGCTATCTTGCCGAGGATCTCACTAAGTGCGGGGGGTGGGTCTCACTAATTGCTGAGGCTGGCCTTGCATCTGCGATCCTCCTGTCTCAGCCTCCCAAGCACCAGGATTACAGGTATACACCACTGTGCCCAGCTAAACAAACAAATACTTTAGCGATGCATTCAATATTCACGAAGCATACTCTGAAACTGACTATAGCCAGCTTGGATCGATTGAACTATTTCCCTCTCAGATGTATTCAATTGAAGAAGTTGCCTCTAGTTATTTGTACTAAAACCCAAAGTCAAAATGTCATGTTAGTTAACAGGAAATTGTTCTGATATCTGCAGTAAAGGGGAATTGAAAGCATGATTTCCAAATCCTTCACACTACGTAATTCAGCCAAATATGAATCCAACATATCATGTCAAACTCCTCTCATGGCCTTGCACTTTGCTCTATTTGTGTTGGCTCCAGTAGCTTTTTTTTTTTTTTTTTTTTTTTTTGGTATAGGGATTGAACCCAGAAGTGTTCTACCTCCAAGCTACACCCCTAGCCCGATTTTATTTCTTATTTGGAAACAGGGTCTCACTAGGTTGCTGAGAACCTCACTAAGTTGCCAAGGTTGGCTTTGAACCTGCCATCCTCCTGTCTCGGCCTCCCAAGTACTGGGATTACAAGTGTGCGCCACCACGCCCGGCTGCTTTTGATGTTTTGAGTACACACACCAAGAGGCGACGCGACATGGAAGCTAGGATCATTATGGTTAACCTGAGCATGTTGGAAACCAAGGAGAGGCTGAATGTTATTACACGCAGCCCATGAACCGGAGCGAGTAGTAGAGCCAGGCTGAACTACAAATTGCAAAATAGGCAGCAAAGTTTGGACAGAATGGCCCCAATAATGTCCAAATAGCTAATAGCTGGTTGATAGCTGGCATCTATAATACCAAAACTCCTATTTCCCTCTCTAGAGCAAGATTGCGACACCTGATTTGGCAGCTGAACCAGGATTCATGGATTTGCAAATAATGACCTGGACTACCAAAGTAATGCTTGCAAACTTTGTGAAAGAGATTGCAGGTATCACCACAGGATGGGCTGAAATTCCTGTAATAGCAGTAGCCACTTTCTTTGTGACCAATAGCCACTTTTGTAGAACATTAAAATAGAAGATGAAGCCACATTTTCAGGGAAATGCTGGGTTTTGCACGCACACAAAAAAGATTTGACCCACAGGGACCAATTGTTCAATTGGATACTTTGACCTGCAGAGACAAATTGTTCAACTGAAGACTCAACTGAAGGCTTTGCCCCACGGGGACAAATTGTTCAATTGATCGGCCAACTCTGCTGGACTTTGTGGACATGGAGGTGCATGATCCAGTGCCTGCCCTCCAGCAGCTCAAGGCCAGGAGGGAGAGAGTCAGGTGGGTTCACCGTGACAGCGCAGTGTGGCAAGCACTGTACTGGCGCTGGACGGGGCTCTGTGGTGGTGCAGAGCATCCTCACACAGGGAGAATATTTCAGAAGGGTGTGGCAGATGGCCTCGAGGAGGGCAGGGGGAGCAAGTGTCAGGAGGGTCTTGAGGGAGGAGCTGCAAGTAGCTCAGTCCAGCAGGAGCACGGAGAAGCAGAGGCAATACATATGAGTTTGCAGGCAGAAAAGAACAAGCTCTTGAAAAAACTCGAAGGCCACACTAAGACTGGCCTTCCTTGTAGTGACAAGGAGCCATGGGATGATCACAAGTGAGTAGGTCAGAAGGCTGATACCAGCAACGATGGGCTCTGCAGGGTTAGTCTGAAGGTTGGTAGATCCATTAGGAGGCCCTTGGCTAGTGTGAGGGCTGATGGGTGGAGACAGGGCCTGGTCATCCACAGAGAGAAGAAGGTTGTCTATGGGGTATAGAGGGGACAGAAGCAACAGGACTTAGTGACTAGTGACATGGGGGAGAGGGAGAGTCTAGGGTGATCTCAAGTTTGTTGTGTGCGTTGAGGGTGGTGCCATTTTCTGAGATGGGGAGACAAAAGAGGACACATTCCGGGAGGTAGGGGATCATGGGCTCTGACTTGGGCATATTGAGTTGGAGATGCCTGGCAAGAGGTCCTCACAGAAGCAGGATGCAGTGTTGCGTGCCTATAATCCCAGCACTTGAGAGGCTGAGGCAGGAGGATTATAGGTTTGAGGCCAGCACAGTAGCGTATCGAGACCCTGTTTCAAAATAAAAAGTAAAATAGGGCTGGGGGTATCCCAGTGGTGGAAGGCCCCTGGGTTCAATCCCCAGTACCACACACACACAAAAGGGGGATCCTGTGGAACTGTCCAGGAGGCAAGTGGCCATGCAACCTGAACCTTCGGGATGGTCTTGTCTGGACAGCAAATTGGAAGCCAAGGCCTTTCAGGGAGTGTGGCAGAACCAGCTCCCTTGGGGAAGGTGCATGGCACAAGAAGGGAACCTCGGTGAGAGTCCCGAGGACCACCAGCATCTAGGGGACCAGAGAAAGAAGACGAACTCGAGGCCGACTGAGAAGCAGCAGTCAGGAAAGGAACCAGGAAAGCCAGGAGTCAGCCATGTGGCACCAAGGAGAGGGAGCCAGGAAGCGGGAGGGGGCGAGCAGGGTCAAGGACCACAAAGCCGTGGACAGGAGAAGACAGGTGCTCGCTGGTCTTAGCAAGAACAAGGTCCTGCCTGGCAAGGGTGATTCCAGCAATGTCGTGACACCAGAAATGGGTGAGAAGGTCTGAGGCCTGGAAAGTGAAGCAGTGGAAGCAGCTGGTGTGGAAAACTTGAGAAACTCGGCAGGGGAGAGATGAGGGTGGACAGAAAGATGGCAGAAATGTCCTCAGATGTGGCTTCACCAACGCAGACCCCACCAGTGTCCAGCCACGGAGGACATATGGGACCCTATTGTTTTGAAATGGCCTTTCCTGGGAGACCAAGATATGACTCTGTAACCCTTGATTTGAGGACTGAGGAAAGTTTGCCTATCCACTCATCCCAACCTTAGTGTCCAGAAAATTCCTCCAAACCCCAATATCAGTTATAATAGCTGATGCTTATTGAATGCATACTAAGCCCTGTGCTGAACATCTTCCATGGTGTTTTGTTTGTTTTTGTAGTAGGGATTGAACCCAGGGGTGTTCTGCCTCTGAGCTACACCCCCAGCACCATGTTATTTTTTATTTTGAAACAGGGTCTCGCTAAGTTGCTGAGGCTGGCTTTGAACCCGCGATCCTCCTGCCTCATACTCCCAAGTACTGGTATTACGGGCCTGCGCCACCACACCTGGCTACATGAACTGTTTTAATTAGTCCTCAAGACCACTCTCAAGAAGATTTACTGAGTCACGTGGTTAATGGAAAAACTGGCATTTGAGTCAGATCCTTCCTATTACACCGCCTAGGTCGCCATCGTCCCCGTCATCCCTCTGAAGCCCAGCACACTCACTCTCACACCAGCACTGCCTCTCTAGTGCCAGGACCCATCGCTTCTGAGAATTCAGCTGGCAGATTGATCCTCGTTCCCTCCTAACCTACATGCCAATTTCAATCCCACACAATCGATCATAAGGGATTCCAAGATGATAAAAAAAAAAGCCAGCATTTTTTTACCATTCTTCCAGCTCCTGCCTCCCCCACCCCTGCCTCCAGCACTGTTCCTGGCGCTTCTTGTTCCTTATCTCATTCCATCCTCAAAGCACCCTATGAAGTCACTATTACTTTACCCATTTTATAGATAAGGAACCTCAAGTTCCAAGAGGGCAAATAACTTACCCAAGATCGTCCCGCTAGCAAATGGCAGAGCTGGGGTCCAAACCCAAGTCGTCTTGGTAATTGCAACCTTCCCGATACCTGCCCTTCATTCCATTGCTACAGGGCAGCAGCTCCCAACCTCTGGCCTCGGGGTCTTCAGAATCCCACTCCATCCGGGAACCCAATCATTTACTCAATCACTTAGTATTTCCTGAGTGCATTTGCCAGCCTTCTATTGGTTGCATGAGACAGAAACCCAACCAAACAAGCTGAGCAACATAAGGAATGTATTGGCTCTTATAGATGGGTAGGATGTTGTTGCTGCTCACAGGCTAAAATAAGGACTGCAGGAGCCAGGGTCATGGGACCCAAAACTGTGGGACTCGCTGCTCACATGCTCTCTAGATCCCTCTCCTGACTATTGCCTTGCTGGGCTGCAGACACTGAGAGGGAAAGGTTTGTCAGCAGCTTTGGGCCAAGCTTTGAATCCCAGTAAGAAGAGGGCTTCTTAGTCCCAGCATTCACATATCAATCCCAGGGAAAGAGTCTGATTGGTCTTGCCTGGGTCCTGTGCTCACCCCTTGAACCAATCACTGTTGCTGGAGGATGGGGCTCTATGATTGGTGCAGTCTGGATCACATGACTACCCCTTGGCAATGGTAGGGATGGGTGGAAGTTCTGGTACTTTAACTGATAACTCACTGGCATTATGTGACATTAGGGAGGAATTTCCCAGAGGAAAAGGATGCCAGAAGAGGGATGCGGGGAAACAGGCTGGAGAGGTAAAAGTCACCAGCTGTCACAGTCCACTACACTGGTTCATTTGAGAGGCAGGGGCAGACACAAGAACCATCATGGGCCAGCATTTACAGCCTCAGAGGAAGTAAGGCATCCAGACTTGAAGCTGTTTTTAAGAGCTGAGAGCAGCCACTATCTCTGGAGCACCTACCAGGGCCAGGCACTGGGCCAAGTGTTTCCACGTGCACTATCTGATTCTGTGCTCACAATGACCCTGCAAAGTGGGTACTATTATCGTCTCTGTTTCTGAGTCCAAGAGACAACAGAAAACACTTTTCTTGTGCAAGATAACCAATTCAGACAAACACAGAAATGTTTATGAGCTCCTCATACCTGCTCAGAGAGGTTAAGTGACTTCCTCAAGGTCACACAGCTAGCACATTAAATGAACATCCTGGGAAGCATTTGATTAAGAGCCAAAAGAGTGCTTCTATTTCTCTCAGTAGTCTGAAGGATTAGAGAAGACTGCCTGTTGGCGGGGCTGGGGGGTCCAAGCAGAGATCTGAAGGATGGAACATCTGGGCAGGCGGCCAGGGAGGGTGGGTCAATCTCCAACACTCAGAAGGCAAGCCTGAGCACCCTAGATCCCGCCTGGCAGCCCTTTAGAGATTTTCAATCAGAGACCCCTTCCCCTGAGGCTGCTCTTCTCCAGCCCTCCCCGACCATCTCGATCCCTCTTCACGAGGCCACGCCAGTCCCCTCCCTTCTCCATCCCAGCTGCCCCCCTGTGCACACATCCTGTGAACCGAGGTCCTAGGCCTAGAACCACACAGATGATAGAAGAAATGTCACCTCCCTTTTTCTAAGCACTGTACTTCCATTAATGAGACCCAAGATCTCATGGAGGAATAATTAGGTATTACTCTCAAAACAAGCTCTCTGACTCCTAACACTCCCAGTTCAAACACACCTCCCCCATTCTGGATGAGGGCGATAGCTCCAGACCTAAGACTTAGAAACTCATTTTATTTTCTCAGGCTTAGCCTGTTTTCAACGTTGGCTGCCCCTTAGCATCGCAGCTTCCACAAAAGTGATTGGTGGAACCGTAGGGTTTCACTCCTTCCATCCAGCTCCCTCTCCGGAGCCGCCCACATCTGCCACTGAATGTGCCCTCAAAAATAGTTAAGGTGGCAAATTTTATGCTATTTCTTCTTTTCCTCCTCCTCCTCCTCCTCCTCCTCCTCCTTCTTCTTCTTCTTCTTCTTCTTCTTCTTTTTCTTCTTCTTCTTCTTCTTCTCCTTCTTCTTCTCCTTCTCCTTCTGGTGCTGGGGACTATACCTCCAAGCTACACCCCCAGCCCTATTTTATTTTTTATTCAGAAACAGGGTCTTGCTAGGTTGTTGAAAGTGTCACTCAGTAGATAAGGCTGGCCTCCAACCTGTGATCCTCTTGTCTCAGCCTCCCACATACTGGGATAACAGGTGTAAGCCACCGTGCCTGGCTATGCTATGTGTATGTGTATGCTATGTGTAATTTAACACAATTTAAAACACAGTGGTTGGCCCTGTGGAACATCTCCTCCACCCCGGGTGGCTGGATTCCCACCTGCACGGCTGTGGTCCTCCTTAGCTGACTTTCAAAGAAGTCGGAGCTACCCGGTGCCTGTGGAAGACCCCGGAACACACCTCTGAGAGAGCTAGGAGGCCGAGGGAAACCCTGAGTGCTCACGGCACCATCACTGTGCTGGAATCCAAGCCCCCATGGTCCAGCCTCAGACCACCATCCAGCCCACCTCTCAGAGCCCTCATCCGCCTCTAGTTCAGAGCTCTCCTTCCTGTCACCTGCACAAACTAACCCTACTCCTCACCAGCCATTCAGTCCTCCACGCCCAACAATTTGGCTCCTGTCACCCACACACAAACCAAATTGCCCCTGCCACATCACCAGTGGCCTCCTAAGTACCGAGGTCAACGGATATCCTCCATCCCTTCTCTCATGGCTGCTTTCTGCAGCCTCGAGTATTTGCTTTTTCTTTTACTTTTTCTTTCTTTTTTCTTTGTGTGCATGTGTGTGTGCGTGTGTGTGTGCATGTGTGTGTGTGTTACTGAGAACTGAACCCAGTGCATTCTACCTCTAAGCTACCCCAGTCCTTTTTTTTTGAAACAGGGTCTCACCAAGTTGCAGAGGGCCTCTCTAAGTTGCTGAGACTGGTTTTGAACCTGTAATCTTCCTGACTCGGCCTCCCAAGTACTTGGGATCACAAGTGTGCGCCACCATGCCAACCTGGCTTGCTTTTTCTAAACCCCTCCCCCTGGGCCCACAGGACTCTCCACCCTCTGGTCCTTCCCCTCCCTCTTGACTGCTCCTTCTCCATCTCACTCCTGCACACTTTCCTAAGGTTCCAGCCTGGATCTGCTGCTCCTGTGACTTCCACACAGTCAGCCTGTTTAATCTCATCCCTTCTAACAACAACAACAAAAAAAAACCTACTCTGGACTCTGGAGCTCCAACCCCTCCCATAAGCATGGGTCCTTAGACTGGATGCCTTGGCGATCTTTCCACCCATTCCGAACTCCTCTGCCTGGTGTTCCCTTCCATTCTCTGACTCAGATAGTGGCACAACCATCTACCTAGCCTGGCAAGCTAGAAGCTGGAGGCATCCTGATGCTCTTACTTCTCAAAGCTCCGCAAGTCTCTGAGCATAGCCACGCTCTGGTGATTTCTCCAAGCAGCCCCTTCTCCATCTCTGTGGTCACTCCGGCCTGCCTCCCTCAGCTCAAGTGTGATAACAGCCTCCTAGATTGTCTGCTGGCCTGGACCCCCCTCCAATCAGTCATCCACGTGCCCTAGAGGGATCTCCTGCCCAACATCATAGCTCCCCTCTGCCTCGGGATAATATCCAAGCTCCTAACCACGGCCTCTGCGTCTCTCTTGATCTGGTCTTCCTCTAACCCACTTTCCACAGAACAGTCAAAATTGTAGCTAAAAGGCCACAGTTGACTCAAACTCCCCCTCCCCCACCTCTGCTCCCCAACCCTTGCGCCCACTCTCCTCCCCTCCTCTTGCCTGGGATGCCTTCCCCACCTCCCCCTGCCTCGCTGACAGTCACCTGGGTAACTCCCACTTCTCCTTAAGATTCAGCTGAAGGGTTGCCTTCCTGGGAGAACCTGCCAGGCCCGGCCTATGCTCCCTGCACGGTACCCCCCCCCCGCCACACACATACACACACAATGTTACCACACACACAATGTTACCGTTGCTTCTAGAACTTGCCTCTGTCCTGCATGCACCACCCCGCAGTTTTCTCAGGAGTGTCGCTGTGAGCTGTGAGCTTCCTGAATGCTACTTTCCCTCCCTGTGATCCCAGACCCTAGCATGGGGCCCAGTATACAGAAGGTGCTGAATGATTGTTGAGAAAATGGATGAAGCGCTGAAGAAAATGCTCCGGTCTGTCAGTGGCATGGCCTCAAACCCCGCCCCGTCCAGAGCACGGGCACGCAGTAGCTGCTCAGTAAAAGATGGCTGTATTCATTTCCGAATTAATCTGATTTAAGGCAATCTGAGGTGGTTGGGGGCATGGTGAGGGTGTGGGGGTCTGGATGCCGGAAATTTAGCCGAAAGGGAAGCCTGGGGTGCACCGCAGTGGGGGAAGGGGGTGTCTGTAAAGGTGGGGGGGGGGAAACTAAGTCCTTGGGACCGGTCTTTCGGCGCCCCAGGTCGCGGGTGTCGGCCGGGCCTCAGCCTGCAAGGCGAGGGACCCTCTCGGCTCACTGGGGTGGCGAGACCCCCCGGCTCGCGCACTCGGCGCCGGGCGCTGGGAGGCGCGTGTGTCGCTTTAAAAGCTCCCTCCCCGCGCGCCGGGCCGGCCCCTTCCCTGCCAGCGCCGAGGCGAGCGGAGCCGAGCGAGCCCGGCGGCCTCGGAGGGAGCCAGCGCCCGCCCGGGCGGCCAGTCCGGCGGGGGGCGGCGGGGCGGGCCGGGGGCGGCCGGGCGCGGGCGGCGGCGCTCGGGGAGCGGGCCCAGGCCCGGAGCCCGGCGCGCAGGGCAGAGCGAGGCGGCGAGGGAGGCCCAGCCCGACCCGCGCCGGCCCGACACCGGCAGCGACTCGGCCCCGGGGCTGCGAGGCGGGCGGCGGCGGGAGCCCCGCGGAGGCTGCGAGCCCGTGCCCCTGCCTCCGGCCGCCCGGCCTCCTCCCCTGGCCTCCGCTCCGCGCCTCCGCCGGGCGCCGCTCCAGCCCGCGCCCGGGCTGCCGAACCCGCGGGCCGCGCTCCCGGCCTCGGCTCCCCCGGGGCCCGGCGGGCTCCGGACCTTCCCGAGCTGGCCTGAGCCCGGAGCGTGCTCGCCGGGCCGGCGCGGGCTGGGCTAGCGGGTCCTCCGGGCGCCGCGGTGTCGGGCGCCGACCGCCTGGGTCCCGGCTGAGCGCGTCCCGGGCGCCCGGCGTGCGGCTCGCTAGGAGCAGGACCGGGCAGAGCCCGGCGGAGCCCCGGCCCGGCCGATCTGGACTGGACAGAGCGAATCCCGGACCGCGCGGAGCCGGGGGAACGCCGGGCGCGGACTGAGGGGATCCCGGCGCCCTCCCAGCCCTCCGACTTCGGCTCACGCGCTCGGACCGGCCTGGCGTCGCCTCGGCCGCCCTGCGCCCGGGTCACCTGTGGCCTCGGAGCCCCGAGCCCGCGGGACTCTCGCCGTCGCACACCCGGAGCCTGGCGGGGGTTGCGGGGGATTTTTCCTGCCCCCTTCCCTGGAGCGCGGAGGCCCCGCCCCCTCCCGCCGCCCAGATGTCTCGGGCCGAGGCTCGGAGGACCTCCCTGAGGCCAGGGGCCGAAGGGTCCAGAGAGAGAAGCCCGCCCTAGGGAGCCTTGGGGGCCCCCCAACCTTGTCTTGGGGCTCGGCCCCCGACGCTGCTCGGAGGGAAGGCCGGTGCCCCCACCCTCGGTGAGTGCAGGAGCCGGGCTTGCGAGGGAAGGCGGGGCTGGGGGAGGGAGGGTCCGCCGGGAACGAGGGCACCCTGGGGGCGCCGGGAGGAGGATGGAGGACGGGAGAGGCCCTCCGGTGAACCAGCCCGATCAGGCTTGGCTGGAGGAGTGGGGGTTGGGGAAACCGCGGCCAGGGTGCCCCAGAGGAGGCTGAGGACTTCTGCCTCTAAAGCAGGGGCTCCCCCAACCCCCAGAAGAGGGGTGTACTGAAAACCATCTGCTTCCACCACCCCTCCCCACAAAGAAAAAATAAATGAATCCCCAGCGAGGAAGGTGCAAGCAGGGGAGAGAGGGAGGCAGCGAGCGGCATTGCCGGCTGGTGCTGCAGCCTGGGAGGGCTGACGCCAGGTTCGCTCTCTCTGCAGGGGGCTGCCCTCTTCTGATCCAGCTCCCTCTGCAGAGCCGCCCACATCTGGAGCCCTCCACACCTGGAAGACCCCGGCTTCCGGCTCTCTGCCGGTGTTAGTTGTATCCAGAGACCTTTGCCTTCGCAACTGCCCAGGAGTTGTGAGGGGATTGCTGCTCCTTCCCCCATCCCAAGGGCATCTCTTACCCTTAGTCCCTGCAGAGTCATCCCCCTGCCTCCGAGTCCAGGCTCAGGCAGAGATCTGCTCTACACACCCACTGGCACTTCAAGCCCTGGAGGCCGTTCCTGGGACCCAAGGCCCCTCCCCCTGCCCTCGTGTGTCCTCACCTTGACCCCCTCTGCCTCCTCCCTCTGGGTGATCATTCCCCACCCAGAGGCCGACTGGGCGGAGTGGCAGGGGGCAGGGGCTGGGTGAGGGCCGCCCAGGGCCAGGGTGGGCTGGGGGGCCGTTAAGATGTGGAGCTCTGCCCGGCCGAGGGGGGCTCCGTGGAGGCAGACGCAGCGTGTGCCCGGCTGGGGGGAATATGGGCAGGCCTGCGGCCACGTGGTGAAGGATGAACATTCGGGGCACCCCGGACCTCGGGCAGCCCAGTGACGACCCCAGCAGTGGTGGTGAGCGGGAACGGATTCGACAGCGCATGAAGATGGTCATCGGGCAGCTCGAAGGCATCCTGCGGGAACTCAAGGAGGTGGCCAAGGAGCTGAGGGAGGTAAGTGAGGGGCCAACCGGAGCCGCTTGGACTCTAGACCAGCCCTCCTGGGCTTGGCACGGACACCTCTGCATGCGTGTGTGAGTGTGCAAAGGCATGTGTAACACTTTGCTGGGGATCTCCTTTCTCCTTATTCTCCTTTCTCCACATCTGCTTTGCTAAAGATCTTGTCATACCCCAGGGCTAGGGGGCTCCATGCTGCAGTGATCCCTTGGACAGCATGTCAGTGGGCCCAGCTCTGGGGTCAGCACTCAGGGCTGCCCCCGTGGCCAGTAAGGATTGAGTCCCACCATAGCTTCTTAGTGGGAGAAACTCTTCTGGGACCCAAGCTGACCCTGAACCTCAGCATCTGCCTGCCAGAATCTGAACTGGTCACAGGGCCCGGGTAGTCAATCGCTCTACTGAGGGGTCCCTCCTGCTCAAGGCCCCACTGAAAGCATCACCCAAGATCACACAGATGCTCAGCGCACTTGATCCGGAAACAATTAAACCTGCTCTGCCCTCCCTATCCGGGGTCTAGAATGGGTCTAGGCACTGCTGGTGGATGTCAGGGAACGTTGGTAGGGGCAGGAATCTCCTCTAAGGGGATATGCCCCCCTCCCACAGGGGATCTTTCTGAATGTTTTTGCCCAAGTGAGAAGTGCTGGGATGTGTGTGTCCCTCTCTGTCTCTCTAAGTGGAGCCCGGTTTAATTACTGCTTCCCACATTGCTGGGGTAATGAGGTACACATGTCGTCGGCCCTGCCCCCTGGGCTGCGTTCAAGCCCAAAATGCATGACCAGCGTTCTGAGCCGCTGGCCTGAATTTGCCTGCTGGGTGCCATTATACCAGCCAGGTGGGCTTTAGGCAAATTTCAGCTCCTTGTAAGCAGGGCCCCTGCAGAGATGGCAGGAAAATGATCAAGCTGGAGTTATGGGCTCAGGCTCTCCCAGGCCAGCTGTGCAAGGAGAGGGACTCTAGGAGGGCTGCAGAGGTGGGGCGATGGGGGTACCCACCCCAGGTTGCCAACATGCCATTCCAGCCTGGCCCGAGAGCCTGGGAACAGGAATGTTTTTGCGGGATCTGTGTTCAGAGTTGGGGTTGCAGATTGTGGGACGGTTGGGTAGGGGAGCCCCTCTGCTCAGGGTCAGTCTCATAGAGCCTCCCGGGAAATCCTGTCTCAGGAGGTGGGAATGACTGTTGTTTCAGGTAGACAAAGGCAGGGGTGCCTCTGCCCATGGAGCGGGCTGGCCATGGTCCGGGCTGAACATCTTTGGGCAGTATAATTTGAAAGTCAAAGATCAGAGGCCCCCAAGTTACCCCTCCTCCTCCGACTTCATGGGTCTAAAGGAATTCAGTCTTCTCTCCCTTCCTTGTCCTGTTCTGGATGCTCTGCAGTTCTATCAGGGCCAAAAGAACTGTCCAGAGTCAGTCCTGGGCAGGAACATGGGACTCATGCCCCAGCAGACCTACCCAGAAGGACCCAGGATTGACTCTAATCCTGGGACTCAGCCTTGATAGAACTCTGAGCCCATTCCCCTCTGAGCATCTTCCAGGCACCTGCATCCCCTATCCTCCAGCATAACCATGCAGATCTTAAAGGGATCTCACAGTAACCCAGACCAGCCCTTTACATTTACTGTTGAAGAAACTGAGGCCCAGAGAGGGATAGGGGCTTGTCCAAGGTCATACAACCTACCTGCGGCAGAACTGAGCCTAGAACGCAGGTTCCTGATACCTAGTCTGTGGCTTCAGCAGGTGGGCTACTGGGTGATCTCTGCATTTTGACAGGGGGCCTTCGAGAGATAATGCCTTATGCCATGAAGTTCTAGCACTAGGATCTTTTTGCAGAGCTTCTAGATGTGCCCCTTCCCCTTTCACACTCACCCACTCCCATGCCTCCCACAGCAGAGCTTCAGGGCATAGGCTGTGCAACCCGGAGGCCTGAGCCAGGACAGAGGAAGATGAGTCCCCTCCCCCACACACCCTGTAGGCCATGTGCCTCCACCCAAGACTTTGGCAGGTTGCTATGGCAACCAGAGTCTACCCCGTATGCCACTGCCTGTTTGCTGCCAATGGCACCCATCTGGGGGAGGGGGTAAGCCTCAGAGCTCCCTCATCCCCAGGCAGGGTCTGGACATGGAGTGATGGGCAGAGGGAAAGGCAGGTGAGGCTCAGGGAGGCCCAGGCGGAAGAAGAGATGCCATAACCCACTTCCCCTGGGATGGGATTCCCAAGTGGGATACCAGGCCCTGGTTCAGAATCCACTTCCTGGAACCTGTGATCTTGGCTCTTGGTCCTCCAAGGGGGCTGTAAAGCTGATCTGCCTGGCTCTCCTCCATCCCTTTGTGTGGTATTTTTCCATCAGGGATATGGGCAGGCCCAAGGTCAAGAGGGCAGCAGGCTCTTGTTTCCCTGGTCACACTCCACTCCTTGAGCAGCTTCGGTCCCCACCAGCTCCCTCCTTGTAACAGTAAGGCAGAGCACTCAGATGTGGAGACAGGAGTCACACACAAGGACTGTCAGGGGAGCCCATTACAGTGGCATACACGTGTAATCCCAGTACTTGGGAGGAACCTCAGCAACTTAGCGAGACCCTCAGCAATTCAGTGAGACCCTGTTTCAAAATAAAAAAGGACTGGGATGTAACTTGGAGGTAGAATGCCTCTGGGTTCAATCTCCAGTACCACAAAAAAAAAAAAAATACAGACTGTCAGGGAAGCTGCACGCGATGCTTGGTGAAGGAGCAAGGCAGCAGAGAGAGGGCTCAACTCTGTTCCCCTCTGCCAGCCTCTTCCTGTCTGCAGCTCTCCTTTCACCCAGACACCAAGATCATGGCAGAGCCTCCTCATCCTCCTGAACATAGAACCTGAAGTTTATTGAACGATGAAAGACACCGACGAGCTTCCGC
The DNA here is from genome assembly GCA_004027185.1 of Glis glis. Taxonomy (NCBI): domain Eukaryota; kingdom Metazoa; phylum Chordata; class Mammalia; order Rodentia; family Gliridae; genus Glis; species Glis glis. The sequence continues at coordinate 13,299 of PVJS01018693.1, read as the reverse complement.
CCCAAGCTCCTGAGCCTCCTCCGTTTGCTCATCTCTGAAATGGGGACGATGATGAGTTGCACCTCATAGTGATATTGCGAGGATTTCTGGGGCTGGCCTGGGGAAGGGCCCACCATTGCTTACACTCCTTGAGATATGGAGCTTCCTCTCCTTTACCTCCCTCTCCCTCCCAAAGCCCCACTACAGCTGTGCTACCAGATGCCTGGGTGACAGGGAGCAAGTCCAATCCCATGGGTGGGGAAAGCCATTTAAAGGCCCTAGTGAAGTAAGGAAGGCGAAAGTGCTTTGGAAGCTAAAATTGTGCTGCAGAGGGATGTGACAGTCAAACGTTAATTAGCCCTCATTTCTCCTAGGTTCCCCAGTACTCCGGGATACCAGGCCAATCCCAGCAGGCTCTTTAAGCTCCTCAAACTTCCATGGATCTTAACTTAGAGATGCAGCCCGGCCCAGGGGCTAGGAGCAGGGCCATGCAGCCAGATGTGTTTGCTTCATATATGAGCTCCACTCTGTGTGGACCTGGGAAAGTTACTTTACTTCTCTGTGCTTCTGTTTTCCCATCTGTAAAGGGAAGATACCATTTTTATGTCTCCTCCACCCCCTACCCCAGGGTTGTTGTGAGAATTGAAAGAGGTATTATGTATAAAGTACTTAGTACAATGATGGGCACAAAGCCAGTTCCATATCTATTAGATTTTTTTGGGTTGGTTTTTGGTTTTTGTCGGTGCTGAGGATAGAACCCAGGGACTTGCACATGCTAGGCAAGTGCTCCACCACTGAGCCACACCCCAGCCCTCTGTTGGGGTGTTATTACTGAATTATTCTAGTCTTGGCCTGCTCCTTAGCTCCAGGTACAGCCTTGTTTTCTGCAGCACATCAGCCTCCAAGCCAGGAGCAGGGAATCAGGGCCAGGCCAGGACTCCTGGCTGGGGCCTGTTCTGGTCACTTGCAGGAGGCAGTCCCACCCCTTACCAGTAGGGAAATGGGATAGTGACAGAGAGACGGGGTGGGAAGCAGGTCTCCTATAAGGTGACTTTTGAACCGAGGTGCAAGGGAAGCGAGGGGCACAGTGAAGGACTATCTAGGGGGAGAGTTGGGGTGCCAAGGTGTTGGGGAGGACGTGTGCTCAGCAGGTTCCAGATTAGCCAGGGAGCTTGCGCAGCTGGAGTGGAGTGAGCAGGAGAAGAAGAGCAGGAGCGAAGGTCACAGAGGATGTGGAGCATGGGCTCCCAGGAGCTGTGCAGAGCAGGGTCTGGAATTTGAATTTGTCCTCAGCAAGAATCGCACACACTGTCCAGGGTCGTCCTGGTCGTGTTTCTAGGTGGGAACCTGCCTCCCTGCAGCTCCCTGTTATCCCCAAGCTAGAGCTCCCAAGGGCAGGGGTAAGGGTCCTCATCCTCGGCCTGCCAGATACTGAGCTCACCTTCAGCAGGTACTTGATCTCTTCATTTTGGGGGTTCAAAAGTAATCCTTAGCCAGGTGCAGTGGTGATTGCCTGCAATCCCAGTACTTGGAAGACTGCAACAGGAGGACCACAGGTTTAAGGCCATCCTCAGCAACTTAGACCCTCAGGAACTTTGTAAGACCCTGTTTCAGAATAAAAAGTAAAATAGGGCTGGGGGGGGGGTGTAGGTCAGAGGTAGAATGCCCTGGGTTCGGTCCCCAGTAAAAAAAAAAAAAAAGCAATCCTAGTGTTGACCACTTGTATCCCCTGTGTCATCAGCGATTCTTGGATAGGATATAACTGAAGGATGCAGTTACCCAGCTTGGCCTGAGCAGCCCAGGGGGATGGAGGGGTGGGCACAGCCTTTCCTCCACCTGGGGTGGCAGTAGAGGGTCCTCCCACTGGTTGTCACAGGAAGCAGGGACTATGGCAGCCTGTTTCCTGGCTACCCGAATGTGCGGTCCCATTGGTAAGGTGCATGAAGGTGGCAGGGAAAACCACAGGCCTTGTGAGCGTGAGATAAATAAATGTGGCCCAGCCAGGAAGCAGCTGGAGCAGGAGAGGCTGGGGACCACAGGGCTATGCCAAAGTGGGTCAGCTCCATCACCCGCAGCTCGGCACGAATTGCGTGGATTTTTTATTATTTTTTCATGCCTGCCTTTCCTCCCTTTTTCCTTTGCCTCCTCCTCCTCTGGACAGATTCACTGAAGCTCCCTGGCCAATTAGGCCAAATTGCAGGATGAGAGCCATGAATCACGGTCAGCTCACTCCCCCTCTCCCCAACTCCACAGCCCGCCCCCCGAAGATAATAAACAACGTAATCACAGAATTAAAAAATAATCAGTGGTCATAAATAATGCAGAGTCCCCAGTTATGTAACCAGCTGCCCGAGGAGCTGAGAGAGAGGGAAGGAGGTAGCGACTTGTGAGGGGAAGGGAGGAAGGGGATGGCTGGGTCTGGGACTCTTGGATCCTCAGTCCTGGCTGCAGGGCCTTAGAAAGCACAGAAGTGCATTCCTTAGAGAGGGGGCTCAGCCAGAGCTGGAGGGAGGGCCTGGGACACACAGTATTGAGATGTCTAGGACCATGGACCTCTTCCTTAGCAAAGAAGCCCCCAGCAGTTTTTCTTCTTTTTTTGGGGGGGTATTGGGGATTGAACCCAGGAGCCTTCTATCTCTGAGCTACACCCCCAGACCTCTTTTATTTCTTATTTTGAAACAGGGTCTTGCAAAGTTGCTGAGGCTGGCCTCGAACCTGTGATCTTCCTGTCTAAGCCTCCCAAGTACTAGGATTACAGGCATGCACCACCACGCCTGGCTGCTCTGAGCAGTTTTTATTAAGCCTCTGTCAGCTCATCTGCTCAGTTGATAGCTGTATTTTTGGAGTGCACCTGTGCCGAGCTGGAGATGCATTGGTGGGCAAAACAGATCTGCCCTCCCCACGGGGTTTACAGTCTACTGGGGAACAGACATCGACCACATTATAACATATATGCACAAAATTGTAGCAGTGACAAATATTGCTCTCAGCTGGGGAGTGGGGAGGTTTCCCTCCTGGAAGCGAGGATGGAGGAGGAAGGCAGGAGCGAGGGCATGCCAGGTGAGCCGGAGGCAGAAGCAAGCTTGAGCTCTGTGGAGTACGTAGGGGTGGTGAGGGTGGAGCCCGGGAGGGCAGAGGCTGCCTGCTGGAGGGGAACGGGAGTGGTAGGGGATTGCATTTGGGAGGCTCAGGAGTTTGGGTATCAGGGAAGGGCTGGGTGATGTGGTCCTATTGGCCAGTCAGAAAATTTGCTGGATACAGCAACAGGGAACAGGAAGTTGCTGTCAGCGGGAAAATCAGGCAGCGGTACAGTTGTTCAGGGGAGGGGAGCTAAGGCTGTGAGCAGGACAGGCTGCCAGCAGGTTCCATCAGAACCCTCAGCCCTGGCCTCCTCTCTAGTGCTCGCTCTTGGCCCCAGAGGGCAGGTCATTCTTGGTCTTAAGGTGCCAAGCCCTGGAGTTAGGACTTGACTTTTGGTCTCAGCTCAGCTACTTCTAGGCTCTGGGCCTCGGTTTCCCCATCAGCAAGCGCAGCGAGACAGGTGAACTCAACAGTGTCTCTCTGGTCCCTTATGGCTTTGAGGTTCTATGATTCTGTAATTTTATGATTCTTCTCTCTCCATTCTCTCTCCCCCTCTCTTTCTTTCTGTGTATATAATTATTTCCCTGCACTCCAAGACAATCCCAAATTACATGTAGGCAAAATGATTATTAAATCTCAGAGAGAAATCACAGATTTCAAGACATCCAAAGCAGAAAGGCAGGTAGCATGGGGCCTGCCCCACGCCTGCCCTCCCTAGAGGCCCATGAAATGGGGTCCCAGGGAAGGGCAGCAGGGTTTGGGGACTGACCCAGGCCCCTTTGTAGAAGCCGGGTATCCTCAGGCACATAGCTCCCCTTTCTGATCCTCACTATGTCATTCACCAAGTGGTTGTGACCGCCCCTCCTACTCCACTGGGCCAGATTTGCCTGTGAATCTCACATTCGGCTCATTGGACCTCTTCTGGAGACAGGTCCGCTTAGGCAAAACTGGTACCACCCATGTGCAGGGCCTTGAGAGACCCAAAGTATCCCAGGATTCTGCCACAGGTGCTGGAAATATCCCCCATCAGAGTGTTATTCCTTTGGTGAAGAACTGATTCCCATCTGCTCCCGGGCTTGGTGCCAGGGCCCTGGGTGTGCACTCGTGCCCATTGGTGCACAGTGGATCTTGGTAGTCTCCGTCGTTGTGCGTGCTTTTCCCAAGAGCATTAGGTCATCAAGTCTTCACAGTAACCCTATCAGGTAGGTACTACTAGAATACTCCTTTGATGAAGAAATGAAGCTGGGAATGGTGGTGCATGCCTGTAATCCCAGTACTTGGGAGGCTAAGACAGGAGGATCGCAGGTTCGAGACCCGCTTCAGCAAGTTAGTGAAGTTCTCAGCAACTTAGTGAGACCCTGTTTCCAAACAAAAAATAAAATAGGGCTGGGGATGTAAGTCGGAGGTAGAATGGTTCAATCCCCAGCACCAGAAAAAGAAAAAAAGAAAAGAAAAGAAATAGAGGCACAGAGTCACACAGCTGATAAGTAGTGAAGTCAGGGTTGGACCCCAGGTCTGGCTCCAGAGCCTGGGTTCTTAAGTTTTTGGCTGTTCAGGCTGCAGTTTTGTGGTGTGTATGTGTGTGAGAGGGGAGGTTACTGGGGATGAACCCAGGGGCATTCTACCTCTGAGCTACTCCCAGTCCTATTTTTTTTTTTTATTTTGAAACAGGGTCTTACTGAGTTGCTGAGGCTGGCCTCAACCCTGCGATCCTCCTGTCTCAGCCTCCCAAATACTGGGATTAGAGGCATGTGCCACCATGCTAGGCCAGACTCTGCAGTTTAAAGCATATCTGTTTAACTGTTTCCCTGGGCAAAGAAGGGAGTATCATCTTTTTTTTTTTTTTTTTTTTGGTACTGGGGATTGAAACCAGGGAGGGACATTCTACCTTTGAGCTACACCTGCAGCCTATTTTATTTTATTTTTTTAAACCAGGTCTCTCTGTTGCTGGGGGCCTCACTAAGTTGCTGAGGCTGGCCTCAAACCTGCAATCTTCCTATCTCAGCCTCCCAAGTATTAGGATTACAGATGTGCACTACCACACCTAGCTGTGTCATCCCTTGGTTTTGTATTTTGTTGTTGTTATTGGTTTTTGGGGGGGTTGGGGGATTTTTTTGGCACTGGGGATTGAACCCAGGGACATTCTACCCCCAAGCTATACCCCAGCCCTTTTATTTATTTTTTTTTTATTTTGAAACAGGGTCTCACTAAGTTGCTAAGGCTGGCCACGAACCTGAAATCCTCCTGTCTCAGCCTCCCAAGTACTGGGATTATGGGTGCGTGCCACCACGCCTGGCTCTGCGTCATCCCTTTTGATAGGGACTACATCTTGGAGGTGGATTATCATCTGTTTAAGGTCCCAAAGCCAAGAGGGGTCAGACTTGAGACTTGAACCCCAGGCTTACTCTTTCCTTTCTGGCTTCGGAGCCCAGCCTGCCTCGGCTAAGTCTGTGAGGTCCCAGCCAAGTCAACTGACCAGATGCCTCCCAGCACCCCGCCCTCAGGCTGCAGCAGATGCTGGACTGTCCTGCTACATCTTCACCCAGCATGAATTCTCAGAACCCAGGCCACTGGTTTTTAAAATATGCCCCTGAGCCAGCAGCAGCGGCCACAGCTAAAAGTATATTGACCTCCTGGGTGGAGGTGAGACTCAGGAGCAGCGGTGGAAGGAGAGGCTGCCACATAGCCGGCGGGCAGAGGAGGGGCGCAGTGTCACTCTTACAGCCATTGCTTCACAGAGTCCTTCCACTGCCCTTCTCCTTGTTCCACACAAAGCTCTGGTGAGGTTGGCAGGGCTGGGAGTCTCATACCTGTTTGGTAGTGAATGAAGTCAAGGTCCAGAGAGGTTATGTGGCTCGCCCAAAGACGTACAGTAATGTCTAAGCTAAGTCCAGCCCCCAGGCGTCCTGACTCCTCTGACTCTTCTGCAGGCCTCAGCCAGGTAGTGCTCCTGCTTCTGGCCTGGGTCTATGGTGAGTGGACCTCCTAGAATCGATATCCAACACAGCTTCCCAAACTCACCTGTATAAACAGACCCCTAGAATCTCAGCAGTAGAAGGAACCTTGGAGACAAACTAAGCTCACCTACTCTCCTTGCTTACAGATTGAGAAACCGAGCCCTAGAGAGGGAGAGGGCCATCCGGGCACCCGCCCCTGGGCCGTGCTCCTGACCAGGCCTCTTTCCACTGACCCAAGTGCTCCTGACGTTTCGGGCCTTTCCTTTTCCACCTTGGGCACTCGCCACCCCCGCCCTTGCCGAGCATCTGGCACATTCCTGGACAGCAGTGGTCCTCCCGAATGCCTTTTGAATTAAGGGCTTCATTAGTTAGTTAATTAATTAATTTACTGGCCCCAGCTAATGGACACCAGCTAGGCGCTGGGAGCTAGATTCTGGTCCCAGTGGCTCGCTGCATCTCTCTGAGTCTGTCACTCTGACACTTGGTCCCTCTGCTTTGCTTGTTTGTTTGTTTTGCTGTTTTGTTTTTGGGCCAAACCTTCCCTCTCCTTTCTTGCACTCTGCCTCCCCTTAGGTCTCTGCTGGATCTCCCTCTTTCCCTCACTGTCTTCCACCCTGATTTATGTGCTGACAGAGGCCCGGGCATGGGGGTGTCCTGAGGCAGGGCCACCTGTAGGGAGGTTCAGGGCTTCCCTTTATGCAGGGCAGAGCGGGGTGCGGTGACCTCCACAGCTGAGATGCCTCCTGAGTGCACTTAACAAGTGGCTCTGGGCCCAGGATGGATGGTTTCTTTATTGCTTACCAAATAATGCTTGCTTTATTCCTTCCCCAACAATCCAGGATAGATCTCTGCTCCACAGCAGGCAGGGAAGGCCAGGAGGGAGGAGGCCCCGTGTCAGGGAGGCAGTGGAGGAAGGGAGGACAACCCAGCCAGCACCACCCCCTGCTCTTCTCATCCCCAAGGGCTAGAGGAGTCCCATGGGGGAGCCGCCGACCAGCTGCAGGGACTGGCCCAGGAGGCTTTAGGTCCCCCTCATGGTCACTCCCTATCATTTTTTCTCTGAGGGTCGATGGGGCCACTGAACAGGCTTGCTGGAGTCCTTCAGCCCTCTTCAATGGCCCCCTCTCAATCGAATGAAGATCAAGCCCTGATCACCAGTAGCTGTGTTTGGGACAGAGGGCGTGTGACAGATGGGGTGCCAGGGTGGAAAGCAGGCCTTCCCCAAAGGACTAAGGTATGTGAACCAGTCTTTTGGAATGACCAGAACAAAGAACAAGCTCTGTCCACCCTGGTCCAATTTGCGCTTCCCAACGGGACAGATAACCCTATGACCTCAAGTCCAGTTACCATCCTGTAGGGTCACCAGCCAGGGGCCCAGCACGGCAGGGCAGAGGCACACCCCACACCTGGGTGACGCGAGGCCCCCACCAGCCCCTCTCATCTCCCCTCCCTGGCCAGGTGGTGAGCCAGATCGACAAGCTGACCTCCGACTTCGACTTCGAACTGGAGCCAGACGACTGGACCACGGCCACAGTGAGCAGCACTTCCAGCAGCGACAAGGCGGGCGTGGGCGGCCCCTTTGACCTGGGCCACCTGGACTTCATGTCAGCTGATATCCTCTCGGACAGCTGGGAGTTCTGCTCCTTCCTGGACGTCTCCACCCCATCCGACTCCGTGGACGGCCCCGAGTCAGTGCGGCCAGGGGCTGGCCCGGACTACCGGCTCATGAACGGCGGTGTGCCCATCCCCAACGGGCCGCGAGTGGAGACCCCGGACTCCTCCAGCGAGGAGGCCTTCAGCACTGGCCCCACAAAGAGCCAGCTGCCCCCGCGAACCCCAGGGACACGGGAGAGGGTGCGGTTCAGTGACAAAGTACTCTATCACGCTCTGTGCTGTGACGACGAGGAGGGGGATGGTGAGGAAGAGGCAGAGGAGGAGGAGGGGGGCCTGCCCCCTGAGTTGCCCCATGCAGAGACCCACGCGGGCCCCCTCAAGTCCTCCCCAGCCCCCCACAAAACGAGGCGCTCTCCACTGACCAGCCACCGATCAGGGAACACGTTGGCCCCGGAACAGACTCGAAGGGTCACAAGGAACAGCAGCACACAGACAGTGTCAGACAAGAGCACGCAGACAGTGCTGCCCTACACGGCCACCAGACAGAAAGCCAGGGGGAAAAACTAGGGGCTGGGGAGGGGGCCAGGTGGGCACATAGAGCTATAAATATATATATATATATATATTTAAACAAACACAGTCATAATAAAATTTTAAAATGCTGAGGATCTGGCCCCACAGGCCCCAAAGCTTTCGCAGAGCTCATCAGAGACAGAGATGCCCACTCAGCTCCTCATCCAGGAGGCGTGGCCAGTGCCCACCCTCCTCCCTTGTCATCATAGGGTCCCCAGAGGGGTATGTGAAAGTATGTAAGTGCAAAGGAGGAGGCCCAACCTGACAGGCTACAAGCTCTGTGGCACTGTGTGGACACGTCCCAGAGGGCACACAGCAGGAGAGCTCTCAGGAAGCCGTGTGTCCCAGGCAGGGCTCAGCCGGGATGGCTGGCAGACCACAGGACTCAGGGCCTGGGGCAGCTTGCACCCCCATCCGTCCACTCTGAGGTGGACTTTTGTCTCTCCTTCCCAACCCCACCTCACCCTTACATCTTAGGGTCACCTGGGACACAGGGGAAAGGCAAACTCTTCCCATGGGGCCGATGTCCATGCTGGGAAACAGATTCTGCAGAAGCTTCAGGATCCGACAGGGCCGGGCAGACGCTGGGTTCTTCCTGCTCCCATTCTCAGCTCATCCTCTAAGGATCAGTCTCAGAGCACAGCCTCAGCCAGCCTCTGGCTTGGCCCTGAGCAGGCCTGAGATCTGTGTGGGCCAGCAACCATCACAGGGCCATGAACCAGACCACGGACCAGCCCCTAACCACCTTCACCAGGCAACCAGCAGGGAGGGGAGTCCAGTGGCCCTACCTGGCCCTTGCTTCTCCACAGCCAGCCCCTGAGCCCACCTTTGCAGGTCTTGAACAAAGAAAGAGCCTAGAGGCACTAGGGCTTAGTCTGGTGTGAACTGCAGCAGGGACAGCATTTGAATAACCTTGGGATCACAATCATTGCTCACATTTATTGAGCAGGTCTCTACGCCACTCCAATGTCAAACACATTTTATTGCAGTGTCTTATTTAATCTTTACAATAACCCAACAAGTTAACTGTGATTATTCCCACTTTTCAAATGAGAAGACTGAGGTTCAGAGAAGTTAAGTGACTAGCCTGAAGTCACTGAGCCTAATGCCACCCTGCCCCCATGAGCCAGTGGTTTCCAGACTGTACCTGGCTCTGCTGTCTAGCACCTGCGTATCCCTGGGCAAGCCCGTTGCCTCTCTGAGCCTCTACCTCATCTATAAAGTGGGTCTGACTCACTGGCTGCTGTGGGGTTCCAGCAAGGTGGTGAATGTCAAAACACTTGATAAATTAAAGCCACTGGACACAGGTTGTGGTCATTGGGGCCCCAAACCATATTTCTAATGATTTCCAAGACAGGGGACCCATGAGTGGATGGGGAAAGAAACCACTCCCATCAAGCAGACAGCCATCCCCGGATCACACGCACATCACTTGGTCCCTCAAAGCAGCTTGAGGCCAGGAGATGGCCACGGCCTGATTCACTGTCCCTCACCCAGAGCAGAGAGGTGGTACCCAGGGACAGCAAGGATGTGGCTCCCGGGGCCTTCCTGCTGCGCATTTCAATTAAGGCAGATTGGCAGCCCGCCAGTGCATAGCAAGAGGGGTCCATTCGTGTGGGGGCCAAGGAGGGTCTGACCAGCAGGCCTGGCAGCACCCCCTGCCCCTGCCTGGGGAGGTGCTGCCAGCCCTGGCCTCGGGAAGCCAGCCAGGTTGTACAGGCTGCTCGGTCGGGGGCAGATGTGGGGACAGGATCAGGAGGAGATTCGTGGACGTAGGGTGCTTGACAATGTGGGAGCAGGCTCGTGGTTAGATGAGAGCCTTGCAGAGCCAGCCCAGCCGCAGCCTCCAGAGTGGAAATCCGGGGATACAGTGGGTCAGCCGAGGTCTGAGAGCTGGGGTGGGGGGCACAGAGCCCCACTATCAGCCCCAGGAAGCCCTTGGGCAGTTGGTGCTGATCAGCATAGGATCTTGGTTCAGAGATGAGACCCAGGGGCTCCCCTGAGGGGCCTGCCATCTGGGTTCAGCCCTGCCTGACAGTGAGGAAGGGGCAGTCCCCACCCAGGCATGGGGCACCTTGCTCTGGGGATGGACATCCAGTTCCGCCCCTAAGATTGAGTTTTCCTCCTCGATGGCAAGATTATTTTTAGACTTATAGTCTCTCATCTTTACAATGGCCAGGGGGAAAGAATCCTACAGAATAGTTTCTATTTCTCAGAGGAAGAAACTGAGGGCCAGAGCCAGGGGTCTCTGAGAGAGCCCTGGTAAAGAATTGTCCCCTCCTGAGAGAACCCCCCCCCAGCTCTATGGGACCTTATGTGACATCAGTCACTTCACCCAAATGGGGCAGTGTTGCAAGTGTGATTTGGAGGTGGGGAGTGGGTTTTGAAATGGGCATAGGTTCACTTTGGGGAAGGCCCATAAAGTACTTGGCTGCCACACCCAGGGGTAACCAGGGTGGGATCCCTATGACTCGAAACATGAAATGTGTCCACCAGGAAAGAGAATTCTGACTATCAGAGCTGCTTGCTGTGGGATAGGGGCCTCTAGGGAGTGAGCTCCCCATCCTAGATGCAGACACAGCCATCCCGGGACCTTCCTCCAGACCTGCAGGTACCACCCAGGTACAATGCTTCTTGCTCTTCCCTGCCTCCAAACCTTTGCTGGGGTCTGGGTTTCCTGCCCAGAATGGCCCACCAGATTTGCTTCCAGCAAGTTCAGTTTTACTAGCTACCTACTGTGTGCACAGGCTTGTGCTACATGGTGCTGTCGAGGAGGCAGGAGGGAGCCAGGCACTTGTGACAGAGAGAGAGGAGTCATCATCATTATAACTAGCTCCTGCTCATCGAGCCGGGACTATGCACTCAGCATTGTTCTAAGCACATGACTTATCTCATTTATTCCACAAAGCAATTTTACTTATGCCTATTTTCCAGATTAGGAAACTGAGGTTCTGAGAAGTAACTAACTAAAGGGCAACAGGATGAGTTATGGGACCAGGATTCAACCCCAAACTCAGTGACTTAGCACTCAAACATCTGCTACAGTTAAAATGCATATGGGCCCAGTGTGGCGGTGCATGCCTGTAATCCCAATACTTGGGAGGCTGAGACAGGAGGATCGCATGTTTGAAGCCAGCCTCAGCAAGTTGGTGAGACTCTCAGCAATCTAGTGAGAACTTATTTCAAAATGAAAAATTTTTAAAAGGGTTATGGGTGTAGCTCGGAGGTAAAATGCCCCCGGGTTCAATCCCCAGTACAAAAAAAAAAAAGCATGGCAGAACCAGTGCTCTGGTCTTGGGTTGAGGGTGGAGCCTGGGCAGCCTGAGAGCCAGGTAGGTCTTGGGGAGTAGGGAGTGTGTTGGGAGGAAGAAGCCTGAGAGCAAGTTCAGTCTTAGAAGAACTTAGCTACTATCAGCCTGAATGTCACAACCCGACTCAGAGCCTGGCACTGAACAGATCTTGGGTTCAGTAAGTGTTTGTTGAATGAATGAGCCCCATTTGCAGAGGTAATGTCCATTCTGCATTAATTCAATCTACGTTTATTGAGGACCACCTATGTGCCAGGTCTTGTGTCTCTTGAGCATGCACCTACGCCCACCCCTTTCCCCTGTGAGGGTTTGGTCTGGTATAGCTAGGGGCCCCAAAGTCAAGGTTGTGGGTTTTCAGCACTGAGAAGCCAGAGATGGCTCTGGGTCCAGCCTGTGATGCCTGGGAATGGAGCCAGAGTGGGAGGGGGCTAGGAGCATGAGGCAGCCGTCCAGGTTGGCGAGGGCCACTCTGGGACATGTTCTGGGGACATGGAGGGTCCTTAGCCTGACACCACTTCTATAGGATGGGCATACTGCAGCATCCCCAGCGTCTGTTAATAACGAGGCATCCCTGCTTCCATTTCACAGAGAAGGGACTGATGATGTAGCCTATAGAAGTGGTCTGGTGAGACCAAGGGGCAGAAATAAGGACAGAGACCCCAGCACCATCCCTGTCCTTAGAGACAAAGCAAGGCCAGGCTAACCAGAAGGGAAGGGGGGCTGGGAATTAAAGAGGCAGCGAGCCCAGCCCTCCACCCTCCCTCCTCAGTTCCCTTTCTCTGTCCCAACCCCTTTCACCCCCCCAATCCCACAGCCCATTCTACCAGCGGGACTGTATAAGAAAACTGACATTTATTGACAACTTAGTATATGCCAGGCTCCATGCCACAATTTGTAACTAACACTAAATGACAGACTAAGTTGAGCCAGAATAGGTTGCTCAATAATTATTTATTGAGTAAATGGATTAACCACACGGTCTTCATTTTACAGGTCAGACGAAGAAATTCGAACAAGTAAGGACTTGGCTCAAAGCTACACAGGCAGAAATTGACGGAGCGGGGGACTTGTCATTGCTGTTATTATTTACAGCACATATGAGGGCGAGCGTTTATGGGATACCTGTCATGTGCTCAACACTTTACCAGGGTTCAGGCCCTGCCTTCTCTGATTCAGCCTGGGCAGGACCCCTAGAACCCACCACCTGGTTCCCTGTGAGCCTGGGTGGGGGGCACTGACGAGGTGACCAAGAGAAAAATGACTCCAGGTTCAACGTGTCCTTTCCTCCTTCTACCCCTGGGATAGCTGAAGACCAGCCTGCCCTCCACCCAGTAGATGCTCAGACCTTCCCCGTCCTGGGCTCACCTGGCTCTGGGGGGGTGGAGGGGAGGCTAGAATATTTAGATTTTTTTTCCTATGGTACTGGGGATGGAACCCAGGGGCCTTCTACTTCTAAGCTACACCCCCAGCCCCATTTTATTTCTTATTTGGAAACAGGGTCTTGCTAAGTTACTGAGAGCCTCACTAAGTTGCTGAGGTTGGCTTCGAACCTGCGATCCTCCTGTCTCAGCCTCCCAAGTACTGGGATTACAAGTGTGCGCCACCACACCCGGACAGGAGGAGGGATTTAAAGTAGAGCTTCACCGGGCGTGGTGGCGCACGCTTCTAATCCCAGTACTTTGGGAGGCGGAGACTGGAGGATCCGGGTTCGCGGCCAACCTCAGCGTGCATGCGCGCGCGCGTGATCTCTCTCTCTCTCTCTCTCTCTCTCTCTCTCTCTCTCCTCT
>PVJS01018692.1:7500-34581 GCA_004027185.1 Glis glis | reverse complement strand
TGGATTTCTTTTAGTGTGTTTTTGCCTACAATATTTCAATATTCTGCGTCTTCATTGGAAACGTGCAGGAAATGGCGCAGCCACTAGAGGGAGTCATGATACTTCGTAACCGGCGGTAGGAGCCTCCTTTGATGAGTCCCTGCTTCCCCAGCAGGCAGGGAATGGACTCGGGTCTGATCTCCCCTAGCTGTGCTCAGTGTCAAGGGCTAATAACACAAATGCAAAGGACCGAAGGAAAAGAAAAAGAAAACAGCAGTTCTTTAAAGTTTGCAGCTTCCCTTGAGGCTGATGTGTAACAGAAGCATGAATATTTTGAACGAACAAACAGTTCGTTTTGCCTTATTATTATTTTCATACTTTTATTGATGCATTGTAACTATGCATTATAGTGAGGTTCAAAGTGGTTCATGAATATATGCACACATAACTTGTTTTGCCTTATTAAATGAGCTAGAAGGACGCAACCTTTCATGGTCCCACAGGAGCAAACAACAAACACCCAAAAATGATAATTTAAACACAAACACAGAAAACACCAAAAAGTTAAAAGTTAAATACAAACATAACAAACACCAAAAAGTTATAATTTAAACCCAAACACAACACACACCAAAAAGTTATAATTTAAACACAAACATAACAAACACCAAAAAGTTATAATTTAAACACAAACATAGCAAACCCACCAAAAAGTTACGATTTAAATACAAAACATTTTCATCAAATGGCTATTGGGTTGTTGCCGCACCTGTCTGACCAGGGATGCGAAAAAACAATAGTGGATACAGGTGATTCAGGTACTTCTTCTTGCATGAGGATCTATGCATGGGAATACACACAGTTCTCACTGCAGGAGGATTTAAAGACCTGAGACCCACTCCCCCGTCAAGCTCGTCCAGGGCAGATGGCTGATCTTCTGCAGGCTGCACAGTGCACTCTCTTTCCCTGGGTCCTCTGGCCTGAGCTGGCCCAGGTTCCCTGCGCACATTAAGCTGTTTCACAGGTGTGGGCTGTCTCCCTGCATCGTGTGATAGAGATGGGATACAGCTGGGAGCCAGAGTCGTTTTGATTATTTGACAGACATTTCTAATTCTCACCAAGCGCTCAGAGCACTTTACACACACTGACCCACTCACCCTCATGAAAACCACAATGTGCAAACACGGAGTCCCATTCTCAAGGTAGGAAAACTGAGGCATGGGGAGGTGGGACACCATGTCTGGCATGGCACTGAGTAGAGGTGACGAAACTTAGCTAAGAGATGACATGGATTTAAATCCAGGCTATGCCATTCCTGCCTGTGCAATCTTGGCAAATTATTATTATTATTATTGAATCATTATAATTATTTTATGCTTTCATTGGTGCATTGCAATTATGCATCATAGTGAGGTTGTGATACAGGGAGAGACACACAGGCACACATCACTTGGTGTATTTTCTTCTGCACCCCACCCCACTCCTCCCTCTTTCCTCCTTCTCCTCCCCCAAGCCCCTTCCCCTGTTCGACTGCGCTTTTTCTTCACTTACCTGAAATCCCCTTTGTCTCCTATTTTTCTCTCTAGCTTCCACCTAGAAGAGAAAACATTCGACCCTTGACTTTCTGAGACAGGTTGATCTCACTTAGCACAATGAAATCCCCTCTTGGATGGTCCTGGTGATTAAGCGACAGGATTCACATAGCCCCAGGTTCACCCGGCACACAGTGGCCGTCCATACATGTTCCTCTCCTCCCATGTTCTCAGAAACCCCTTGGTCTCCAAAGCCTGCTTCCTCCCCCTGGTGACAACTATGGCTTCTTAGAGGGCAGCTCCAGGTTATCCGTGTGTGAACACCTGCACTGTAGAGCACGTCCTGGCCCAGGCTGAGCTAGACCCTGGACATGCAGTGCTGCCCTTGGGTACCTACCACCCAACTGGGCTCTGAGCTTTCCGCTGACAATATCGGGGTGTTGGTCCTGGTGAATGCGGGCTACACAAACACATACTTGTAGACAGAGCTGTCCTCCAGTGGCTGTCTTCTGTCCTGCCACTCTGTCCTCTTGCCAACCACAAGTGACTACCTGAGTTCTCTCTCACCTGGCAGGGGTATTTACTTTGAGTACCAACCAACCTTTCAGGGCCAAATTTCCTGCAAGGACCATTTCAAAGCCCACCCTTCCTGCCTGCTTTCCTGATTAAACAGACCTGGACTCTCCTTTCTTTAAGCTCAGACGGGCTCTTTGCATTTTGTATGGTCCTAGCCATCAGCTTTGACTTAGTGCCCTATACTATCTTATTTCCTTTTTTTCTTTTTTTGGTGTGGTGCTGGGGATTGAACCCAGGGGCATTCTACCTCTGAGCTACACCCCTAGTCCTATTTTATTTATTTATTTTGTGGTACTGCAGATTGAACCCAGGGACATTCTACCTCCAAGCTACACCCCTAGCCCTATTTTTCATTCTTTATTTTGAATCAGGGTCTCACTAAGTTGTGGAGGTCCTCACTAAGTAGTTGAGGCTGGCCACCAAGCTTCGATCCTCCAGTCTCAGCCTCCCAAGTCCTGGGATGACAAGCGTGCGCCACCACACCCAGCTTTATCTTATTTCTTATACTGAGTTCTTTTGGAAATTGCACATTCTTGACAGGCAGGGGTCCTCTTTCACTCATCTTTGCTGATGGTTAAGAGATTTTTTTCCCATTGCCAGAAGGAAATTAGATACTCTCTTTTCTCTAAAAGGGGAAATGGTGGTGGTTTTTGCATAGCCTGTATCCTGGCATCGTGGAAAGGGCTTTGTGGTAACTTGGGGGCTGTTCCTTATTGAGCACTTTAGTACCGTCATCTATAAAACAGCAACAATAAGAGCTCCTCTATTTATCTCGGGGTTGTGATATAAACTGAAATCATGCACAGTGAAGCACTTTGGAAAACTCCACGGCGGCCCTCCAGACAGTGTGTAAACCTCCTTATTATCACTGTGGTCTCTCAGGAGGAGAGAATTCTCCCCATTTTCAAGATCAACAAGAAAGTTTAGAGAGGCTAAGCAACCTGTCTAGTACTTAGGAGATAAAAATAGGGTTCAGGTATATGCGTCTTCAACGTTCACAGGCTTTTAACTACATGTTATGTTTTTTTCCTATACTGGTGTGAAATACAGGTGATTTTCACAAAAGCAAGTGAGAAATAAGTGACTTTTTTCTTTCATTATGGACAGGGCTATGTTTTATCTTTTTTTTTTTTTTGCAGTACCGGGGATTGAACCTAGGGGCGTTCTACCTCCGCGCTACACCCCCGGCCCTATTTTTTTATGCTTTATTTTTGAAACCGGGTCTCACGAAGTTGCGGAGGGCCTCACTAGGTAGAGAGAGAGAGAGAGAGAGAGAGAGAGAGAGAGAGACAGGGAGAAAGAGAGGAGAGAGAGAGAGAGATCGATCGCACGCGTGCGCATGTGCGCTGAGGTTGGCCGCGAACCCGGATCCTCCGGTCTCCACCTCCCAAAGTACTGGGATTACAAGCGTGCGCCACCACGCCCGGCTTGTTTTATCATTTTTGTTTGTTTGTTTTTGGTACTGGGGATTGAACCCACGGGCATTCTACCTCTGAGCTAGATCCCCCCCAGCCCCATTTTATTTTTTATTTTGAAACAGGGTCTCACTAAGTTGCTGAGAGTCTGGCTAAGTTGCTGAGACTAGTCTCGAACCTGTGATCCTCCTGTTTCTGCCTCCCAAGTACTGGGATTTCAGGCATGCACCACCATGCCTGACTGGATAGGCATGGATAGGCTATGTTTAATGTATGTACATTATATATAATGTATATACCTATATACCTTTAATGTATATAGGCTATGTTTAATGTATATACCTCACACAAATTTTTATTTATTTCCTCAATAATTTGTGTGAATAAATAGTGCATATCCTTGTGTATGTTTGGGGTATAGTCATCCCAGAACACAAGAAAGAGCGTTAATCTTTACGTCCACTGATCATCAAATTGGAGCAATTTGGGCGTGTGAATGGAGACACGTAGCTCTTCAATATGCAGTATTTTTAGCGTGCTTTTTCCTTCTAAGGAATCAGGAAGGATCCCAGCCACTGGAACGGATTCTACGGGAAGGTGATTATGCTGTTACATTGATTATTATATAGTGTGCAATTAGAGCATCCAAGGCCAGAGAATGTCCGGTTCATACATCAGACACTTCAGTGTGTCCTGTGGAAGTAACACACCCTTCAAAGTCCATTAATCTTCTAGACTTTTTTTATTTGGTGAAGTGGACTGAATATGTATTAGGAATTTGCTGTTTGAGAATATCAGGAATAATGAAAGAGATCCAAAGACAGTGGAATGGCAGATTTTTAGAAGTTGATTCAAGGAGGAGACAAAGTACCACCAAGCACAGAACCATGAAAATAGCCACAGTGAAAGTGTATTAATTTAGAATCATGGCTCATTCGCATTCCCTGATCAAACTTCTTGGACGTTACACTTAAATTCACCTAGTCGCTAACTTATTGTAATAATAATTAGATTTAGCATGTGTACTTTTATTCATAAACTGAGACTATTAGAAAAAGGGTTTTTGAGCTGGGTATGGTGGTGCACGCCTATAATACCAGTACTTGGGAGGCTGCGACAGGAGGATTGCAGGTTCAAGACCAGCCTCAGCAACTTAGCGAGACTCTCAGCAACCTAGTGAGACCCTCTTTCAAAACAAAAAATACAAAGGACTGGAGGTGTAGCTCGGAGGTAGAATGCCTCTGGGTTCAATCCTTGGTATCACATACACACACACACAAAAAAAAAAAAAGAAAAAAGAAAAGGGTTTTTGTGGGGCAAAAGGAGAGCTGTTATTTAATGTTGATGACAAGGGACAGCTAGGGAAAGGTAGGTTCTAGAAAGAAGGCACAGGGCCGTGGGTGGGTCAGCACACTTTCATTTGGGAAATCTATAGCGTATGTCTGTCAGGCTGATGTTTGCTCTCTGAAAGGTGATTATTTGTACAGAAAAAGCGAGTTGAATATAAAATAGAGATACTAAGTGTCAGAAAATCTATAAAACATGTCTGGGAAGGGGAAGGACCCCTGGACTTCACTGCGGGTCACACTGGAGCTCAGCGTGTCCGACCCACACGTTGGCTGATGGGGATGCTGGGTGAGAGTCACCTCCCCACGCTATGTGGAGCTGTGTGCGTTGGCTCAGGACTGTGAACACACTGTGGGAGGGTTGTCATTTTCCTCTTTTGCACAGTGCTCTGTGTGCCACTGCTAGAAAGCCCACATGCCTTACCTGAGGGGCCCCGATGGCTCCATGGAGCATTTGAGAATCAGATCCAGGTACTTAGTAGAGACAAACAGACTGATGTTTGAATACAGGTGCTCCTTGACTTAATGGCGATGGGGTTATGTCCTGGTAAAACCATCGTAAAATGAACATATTATAAGTTGAAAATGCACTTAGTGTATATAACCAATTAAACTCGAGAGCTTAGCCTGGTCTGCCTTAAATGTGCTCAGAACACTTAGGTTAGCATATAGTTGGGCAAAATCACCTAACCCGAAGCCTATTTTATAATGAAGTTTTGACCATTTTGTGTGATTTATTGAACAGAGCGTGCTGTGGTGTATTGGCTTGCTAACTCTCCTGACTATGCAGCTTATGGGGAGCCGTGACTCCCTGCCCTTGTGTAGCATCAGAAGAGAGAGTCATACAGCACATCACCAACCCAGGAAGGGAACAAAATTCAAAACGTGAAGTGCACATCCCACTGAACACATATTAACGTCTATCTTAGTCAACAGTCTCACTGCTATTACCCCAAACAACCGACCACACAGCTCAGAGGAAGGAAGAGTTATTTGCTTAGTTTTTTATTTTGAGATTTCTGAGTTTCTGTCCATGTGAGGCCAGTTTACATTTGCAGAGTTCAGGGCATGGCGGCAAGCAGCAAAGAGAAGAAGCACAAGACTCTGCTCTCACATCATGGAGGCTGGACGCAAGAGACCCAACAAGCAAGGGGATTCAAAGACAAAGGCAAAGCCGGGCGTGGTGGCGCACACTTGTAATCCCAGTACTTTGGGAGGCGGAGACCGGAGGATCTGGGTTCGCGGCCAGCCTCAGCTCTCTCTCTCTCTCTGTCTCCCTCTCTCCCTGTCTCTCTCTCTCTCTACTTAGTGAGGCCCTCCGCAACTTCGTGAGACCCAGTTTCCAAATAAAGTATAAAAAAAATAGGGCCGGAGGTGTAGCGCGGAGGTAGAACGCCCCTGGGTTCAACCCCTGGTACCGCAAAAAAAAAAAAAAAAAAACAAAGACAAAGGCAGAGTCCCTAAGGCCACACCCCAGGGACCCACCTTCTCCAGCCACACCCACCTGCCTAGGTCACCACCCAGTAAATCCATTACAGTCGATCTACACACTGATGAGATTACAACCCTCATGACTTAATCACATCGACTCTGCACATTAATACTTGAGCTCTTCAGGGGACATTCTACTTCTAACCATAACACTGTCTCATCAGCATAAAGTCAAAAACTTGCAAGCCAAATCACTGTACGTGGGGGACAATTTGTATCCTTTTTTTTCTTGTATTGTAGATGAGGGGTTGGATGTTGGTCCCTGACCCTGGATAGAAATGTATCATGAATGTGACTGCCAGAAAATTGCTCTCAGCGATGGAGGGGCTGGTTTTCCCCAGAGCAGTATAAAATTCTGCAGTGTCAGGGAACATCATTTCAGCTGTGAGAGGGGAGAAAAATGAACAAAGAAAGGAAACCCGGACAGAGTGACCGTACCCTGGCAGAGTGGTAAGTTCTGCCCAGTGAGCAGAGGATGAAGGAGAGGTATGCATGGTTGGTTTCTAAGTCAATGGAAGAATGAGCCAGAAATTAACTTCACGGTCTTGTGCCTTGATCTCAGATGAGTGGAAGATAATTTCTTCACCTGCCAAAGGAGGATAAAAAATAATCTCTGCCTTTGAGAGTTATTATGGGGATTAAAATATTTTATATTAGGAGAGCTAACTGTACCTACACACAGGGAGCATAGTATAGACGTTTATTTGATAGTCCCAGTACTTGGGAGGCTAAGGCAGGAGGATCGTAGGTTTAAGGCCAGCCTCTGCAACTTAGTGAGAATTTGTTTCAAAATAAAAAAATAAAATAGGGCTGGGGGTGTAGCTCAGAGGTAGAATGACTCTGGGTTCAATCCCCAGTAACCCCCCAAAGTTTATTTGATACATAAAAGTAAATAGTCTCTGCACAGAGAAGCCTAAGGGACCTGCTAAAAACCTATTAGAAGGTAAACAATGAGTTTATCAAGTTTGCAGGATCAACATAGAAAAGTAGATCATGTTTCTCTGTATTTGCAAGACATAATTTGAAAATGAAATTAAAGAAACAATCCTGCTCAAAGAGCATCAAAGAGAAGAAAATACTTAGGAATAAATTTCACCAAAGAAATGCAAAATTTATATTCTGAAAATTTTATAACATTGTTGAAATTAATGCAGAAAGATCTAAATAAACTAAATCAAAATATCTTGTCCATGGATTGTAAGACTTGACTTAGATGAGCATGCTCCTGATACTGATCTACAGACTCAACGCAGTCCCCATCAGAATCCCAGCTCTATTCCATGGAGAAATTGACACGCAGATCCTAAAATTCATGTGGAATTGCAGGGGACTCAGAATAGCCAAAGCAATCCTGCAGAAGAAGAAGTAAGAGGGAGGTCTTGTATGTCCCGATTTTAAAACTTACTGCAAAGCACCAGTAATCCAGCTAGTGTGGGGTTGGCCTAAGAATAGACACAGAGATCCATGGATAGAATCGAGAATCCATAAAATAAACCATCGCATGTATAGCTAGCTGCTATTCAACAAGCCACATAATGTGTGTATGAATTAAGCTGAGTTTTGATGCGTGAATCCTGTCTTCTCATCTATCCTGTGAAACTCACACGAAGGCTGGAGATGACCTACTTTAATTGATGGGCACTGGAACTGTCCATAAAAGTAGAATCAGCAACCAACTGCTTTTTTGAGTGTATCACATTTATTCCTCCAGCAACCTTACAGAAGAGAACCCATCACCTCTGTTTTACACATGACAGAGCAGTGCCTGGGTTTAAAAGCGCTTCCCACGGTCTTCCAGGCATGAAGGGGCGGTGCTGAGCATCTGCCCAGGCGGGCTGGTTCTAGACTCGGTTCTCTGGGACCCTGCACCATTGCTCCCTCTTTCGGTGATGACCTAGATGCTACCCTAAAAGTGGGCATCTTTTCAAATATGCAAAGGAGGCAGGAAAAGTAAATTTCTTTTGCTCAAAAGCAAGTGAAACCCACGGAAGGTTTGTAAACTTGTAGCAGGCAGAGTGTATGATTGGGTTTGAAAATCCCTTTTCCACATGATTCAGCTCACAGTAAATATTTTTTCCTCAAATTTTTCTTACTTTTTCCTCTTGATTTTCTGCACCTGGTTCACGCCTTGGGGATTAATAGATTAGCAGCCACTCTGCTGACCTGCGCAAATGGGTGTTAAGTCAAATAAGTGCTTTCGGGTGTCTTCAGGCGCTTGTGGAGGGGCTGAGGGAGGAGATGTCGTTGGACTCCACGGAATTTCAAAACAGGTGACACGTGTTTTCTGGGGAATAAAATTCTAATTAAATGAATTAACAAAAATGAATCGGGCAACTGGTGAGTCTTTGGTTGTGTTACTTTTCTCTTAGGTGGTAAAACAAAAGTGGAAATGCTTTAGAATGACAAATCCAAGGAACTTTCTGAAAACAATCAATTGGCAGTAAAAGAGCTTCCATATTGGAAATCTCCTGGACGGGATCATCTCTTCTAATCGTTGGTGGTCAAAGATACAGGGTAATTCAGTGAGTCTTAAGGGTGTATAAAGAAACATTAAATAGGACTGGCATTAAGTGTAATAAAAAGCTTTCATTTTCTGTTCAATATTGCGATTTCTTTAGCATTTATATATATTTATATCTAATATAATAATATATAACATAATTATATATTTGTAAATATATAATACATAAATATATACATATGTATATATAAATATATAACATATGAATATATATGAATATGTTATATAAATGTATACATACACACATATAAAAATATATATGTATGTATGTATATATAAATACACATATATATATATATATTTATTTATTTATTTATTTTTTGCATGCCCAGGGGTCTATGCATGCTAGGCAAGCCTTTTACCTTTGAACTATATCCCCAGCCCTTACTTTTTTTTTTTTTGGAGCCAGGGTTTTCCTGAGTTGCCCAGGCTGGCTTCAAACTTGTGATCCTCCTGCCTCAGCTTCCAGAGTAGCTGGGATTACAGGTGTGCACCACTGAGCCCAGCTTACATTGCTCATCTTTTAATTCCTTGTATAACATTGAATAATTAAGCCTTTTAATTAATTGAGTTTATAGGATAAGTCACCCAAAGTCAGGTATAAGTACGGTGCTAAATGCTTCCATAGCTCTTAGCCAAAGCTGTAAATATGACATTTAACTCATAAGAGTATGAAATGTAAGCTTAGGGATGAATATTCCGCATGGCTCTTTTTATTGTAGGTGAGTGTAGAAGGCAGGGCAATAACACCCAAAAGATTTAAAAAATAAAATTCCCCACTTAAAAAGGAGCACGTTTGGCAAATGATAAAATACCAAGTCCATCAGGATAGACGCTAAAGAGCTTCCCATGATTGACAGTGCACTTCAGGAACGGGAAACTTGTTTCAGTCCAGTGATAGATACGTTCTGTGTTGCTAGAATCACAACAAGACAATGTGTCTTTAACCATTTTTGCAGGCTAGAGAGCTGGGACATCATGAAGAGCCTCTTAGGCAAAGGGGGGATTTGTGAATGGCCGCATCTATGCTCTAAGACAAGCCTTTATGACAAATGAAATAATACTTTATGATGCTACCAAGCAGTGCTTTTGAATCGGAGGCTGCATAGGTTTCTGAAAGCACAAGAGAACATACGTTACACAGGAATGGCTGGCCCCGCTGGGTGAAGGACTGGCGATCCCAAATAAACCTTGGTGTTTTCTTAAATGCAATTTTCTAGAATGAGATTACACTCTTCACATTGCTTCTGATTTCTTTTGGGAAATCAGCGAGCCAGTGGAAAGGGAGGTCGTACCACATTCTTTTAAACTCTGGGCGAGAAAAGGAGGGAATTTTCTTCTGGGCAGAGATTTGTTTTGGCATGCATATAGGTGTGATGATTTAAAAAAAAAGTGAGAATCCACTCATTTTTATGTTTGGTACTATTGTTCAGGATATATTGTGTTTTCTTTTATTTTTTTGGTACTGGGGATTGAACCCAGGGGCATTCTACCTCCGAGCTACACCCCCAGCCCTATTTTTTATTCTTTATTTTGAAACAGGGTCTTACTAAGTTGCAGAGGGCCTCACTAAATAGATGGAGCTGGCGTCAAACGTGTGATCCTCCTGTCTCAGCCTCTCAAGTACTGGGATTACAAGTGTACACCACCACGCCTGGCTACCTTATGTTTTCTTTGTGATAATTATGTTCTATATGTGTTCATTGTAATTGAAACACAATGCATATCCTTTTATAGGGATCTACTTTTTTCCACGTCCTTCATTTGGACTTATAGTTTGCTAATTTGATAGTGAAATTTTAAGGACACTGAACCCTATTTAAAAAATATGTATTATGTAATGCACAGGATGTACATACACAAACTTATCAAAGTCAATCACTATGCTGAGCATGAGAAGGAGGGAAGGGGAAGGGAATAGGGTTGGGAATTGGGGGAGGGCTAATTGACCCATGTGTGCATGTATACTTCTACCACCCTGAAAACCATCAAGATGTATAATTATAATGCACCAATAAATTAAAAAAAGAATAAAATAAAAGTAATGACAAAAAATAAAAAAAATATGTACTATGTTTAGGTTTTCTGTATGACTTGGAATTGCATAGATTTGGAAATAAAGCATTGCACATTACCCGTTCCTTGGGTTGTATACGTAATTTTCAGAGGAAACAGGCTAATTGCAGATGGAAAGATATTTAAAATAGTTTACGCACCTGTTCTATGTCAAATCTGTTGACATCGTCATGAGTACTTTATTTTAAAGCGCGCTGATAAGAAGTTTGGGGTTGTACATTACCTTAATTGTGCGTCTAAGTGATCTCTCCATCATGGGAAGGCACAACCTATCACCAGCAGAAATGCACAGAGGTTGGAAGGAGGACGAAGAAGGCTCACCACTTAGTAAAGGATCTTTTATTAACGGCAGGAGAAGCACAGCCGCCATGCCTGGACATCACCTTTGTTTGCTCAGAGACTAGCAAGTACAGTGTAAACGGGTAGTTCGAGCTTCTCTGATTGTTAATTTTTTGGCTCATAGAACTGGGACGTCCAGGGTGGTCCCGAGGGGAATGAGGCTGGAACTGGGCTTGGTGTGTATTCAAGGTTTGTGCCCTCCAGTCTGGAAGTTTCTTTCCTCTGTCTTTTGCTTCATTTGTACACAGACTTCCTTCACTTGGTGGGAAAGACAGGCAGCACATTCTTGCTAGGGTTATAGACATGGAGGTCTAAATAGGAGACATGTAAGACTTGAAAATGATTCTCTGTGTTGACACCAGG
This sequence comes from Glis glis, assembly GCA_004027185.1. NCBI lineage: Eukaryota > Metazoa > Chordata > Mammalia > Rodentia > Gliridae > Glis > Glis glis. The sequence goes on along the minus strand of PVJS01018692.1, from coordinate 22,943 downwards.
GGGACCTGAACACTGCTATTGAGAGTCATTTCACTTTTATAAAAATCATTTACTAATTTTTTAAAATCAGAAAGAATGATACATTCTATATGAATACTTCATAGCAACACATTTTTTTTTTTGGTTTTGTTTGGAAACAGGGTCTCACCAGGTTGCTGAGAGTCTTGCTACATTGCTGAGGCTGGTCTTGAACCTGCAATTCTCTAGTCTCAGCCTCCCACTATTGTTCCACTGGGGTTTCTCCTGCTTTATCTAAAGTCCGTCTTGTATCCCAATTACTCCCTAGCTTCTACATAAGACAGAAAACATATAACCCTTCACTTTTCTGTGACTGGCTGATTTCACTTAACATAATGTTCTTCAAGCTCATATTTGTTATTTAAAAAATGCCAACTGCTGGGTGTGGTAGAGCAGGCCTGTAACCCTAATACTTGGGAGGCTGAGACAGGAGGATTTCAGGTCATCAGCCAGCCTCTGAAACTTTGCAAGACTCTCAGCAACCTAAGGAGACTCTATTTCAAAATAAATAATGCTGGGGGTATAGCTTGGAGGTACAAAGCCCCTGGGTTCAAAACACACACACACACACACACACACACACACCACACCAACTATCCGTCTCCTGGATCCATCTCATCCTGCAGCTGCACAATGGCAGGCATACTTGGTTTGTTTTTGACATAAGCTCTGGACATCGGATCCTTCTGTTGACTCTTTATTGCTCAACACAAGACCCAATAGTGGCATCACGGGGAAATGTGCACGAGGCTTTTATTTTTTCCCAGTGCTGAGATCCCAGGCTTAAAACATCACAGGACTTTCAGTTTGCATGAGGAGAAGTCACTAGAAGACCAATTTCCTTGGATTCCAGGGGCCTCAGGCCACTGCCAGCGGAAGGCAACCTGTCCCCCACTTCTTCCTTGGTGTGGGTTGTGCAAACGTTCAGGCCATCCCCAAGTCTTCATTCCACAAGCTCCTTTCTGATGAAAAGGCAGTCAATTAAAATAAATCCCTTCATTTCCTACGTGCGTGCCGTAATACAGGTACCATCCGGGGGCTTGCGTTCTTACATGACGAGAGGCTGTGTGATTGCACCGCAATAACTAATAAAGTCCTAGGATTAAAAATCTCTCACCATTATTCCCCAATTGATGTTTAAAATAATGAGGGTTGTTATTTATATAATGATCAGGCAAAACTTGAAATGCATTAAATGTCTCTCTGAGTCTTTGATTTATATTTTCAACTAGATTCTCAAATATTTGAAAATGGTCTCTATTATGAAGCTGTGTAGACATAAGAAATATATTTAAGGTAAATGCATCGCCGTAACATCAGATCATTCCTCAGTCACGACTTTGTGGCAATCAGGAAGTCACACCAGCAGGTAGCTATGAACAGGTAACTGATGAAAGTGTTATACAGTTTCTGCCTACTGAAATTCAGAATAAATATTAACAGCATCTATTTTGTGCATGGAGGTATAATTCTAATATTTTTTAAGTCCCCTTGATGCTCTGGCAAATTTTAGTGGACAGAAGATGCATCAAATATTAATTTCCTAACCAGGCACAGCAATGCACGCCTGTAATTCCAGTACCTGGGAGACTGAGATGGGAGGATCGCAGGTTCAAGGACAGCCTCAGCAACTTAGCAAGACTCTCAGCAACCTAGCAAGACCCATGTCAAAAGAAGTAAATAACAAAAAAACAATAGAAAGGGCTGGGGGTGTAGCTCGGAGGTTAGAATGCCCCTGGGTTCAATCCCTAGTACCAGAAATAAATAAATAAGTAAAGTTAATTTCTTGAATAACAATCCTATCTCTAAACACTGTGTCTTCTTCCATATCCTAAGAGACTCCAGCCAATGTTTAGTCCATTAAACAATTCAAGAGTTAAAGGTTATGAATAGACTCTGTCTAACCAACAGGCTGCATTCACCAAAGTCCCAGGCTCTCCACGTCAGTTGCTTTCCACGTCTGCCTCAACCATTTGTGTCCATGGTCCCTGCAAGGGACCCATCCCATATCTGTGCCTTCTGTATTTGGTAGTGAATTGTTACCAGTTAGCTACATATTGGAGAAACCTGTGAAATGCAAGGCCAAAGAGAAAAGCTAAGATGCGCTATTTCTGTGAAGTTAACTGAATGCTTTGGAAATGCTAAAATAAGAATGAGCGACTAAAAATGCTGTTGAGCTAGATGCGTATGAAACAACTTACAAACGATTGAGACATTGAAAAAATTAGATGAATTATTAAGAATCTTTAAAGATAACTTAAGGTCTTGACCTTTTTATTTTTTACTTTTTTAGTTTGAGTGGTGCATTGTAACTCTACATCATGATGAGGTTCAGGGAGACACACATATACATGCACACAGCACTTGGGGTGTTCCTCACCCCACTGCCCCGTCCCCATAGTCGAAATAATACTCCGAATGTACACAAAACTACAAATATGGAATGATTAAATGGACCCAATAACAATCCATCACATAAATACTTACCACTTTTTTGTGGTGAGAACATTTAAAATTTATACTCTTTAAATATGAATAATAAGCTGGGTGTGGTAGCTTGTAATCTCAGTACTTGGGAGGCTGAGACAGGAGGATCGCAGGTTCAAAGCTAGCCTCGGAAACTTAGTGAGGCTCTCAGCGACCTAGTGAGACCCTGTTTCCAAATAAACTAAATTGGTTTAGTTTATTTTTAATTGGTGTAGCTTGGAGGTAGAATGTCTCTGGGTTCAATCCCCAGCACCACCTCCCCCAAAAATATGAATAATAAGATAATTAAAAGTAGAGTAAGTTTCTCCCCAGCAGCTGTGTTTGTACAGATGTATTTTTAGGTCTCTAGGGATGCTGTGTGTGTCACTCACCGGCTGGGTCAGTCTGGACACCACGCTTCCTCTCTGTCTGCCGTCTCCTCCCTGTAAGATGTACGAGTGTCTCTTCTTCTCTTTGAAGATAGAAGATAAGCCTTAATATTTGGCCAATTGTCTGGTTCTCCATCAGACTTTTCACAAACCAATGGACATGTGCCAACACTCTCTGGCATTTTCAATACCAGGGAAAATAATCTGTGAAATGTCTGGAAGATGCAGTTATTTTATGCAGACTTCGATTTCTGCTCAAGGTGTTCAGGGAATCTTACAACCTTTGGGTCCAAGCTGAAGCTCAAAGAGTTTCTTTATTTTTCAGTTAAGAAGGAAACTGGGGGAGGCTTACCAAGTGCTGTCACTCAGAACATTATGATGTGAGTTTACAATGTACCAATAAAATATATATATATATATAATACAATAATAAAATAAATATATATTATATATAATATATTGTAGATATATAAAAATATATATTTTATATGTAGATACATAAAGAAGGAAGCTGGATCAGGACAGGTGGACACTTGGAAACATCCAGCCAGCCCCAAACTCCTGGTCCTCTGAGTAGCTCCGTCTCACCTGCCACTGCCACCGGAGTCTTTTTTTGACACTACTCTGTTCCAATCAGTAATGCTTGGCATTGCTAACATGTTTATTTCCTCTTTCTTGTCATATACGGTATTTATCACAAAGCCTACTTATTGTAGTGGCTTTGTTTAATAATATGGATGGCTCTGAAACATAAATCAAGTTCATATGGACACAACCAACATGCCTGAAGTGATTTAATATGTACTGTGTTATGTTCCTTTTGAGCTTCACTCTTACTTTTAATTATTCTGTAGACAGTAACAACCGGGGTTTATCAATTATGGATCAAGAGGAGTAGTGAGAACTCCAGCTAACATTATAAGAAGCAAGCAAACAGACAAAAACCAAAGCACACAATTAAAAAACAAAGAGAGGCCCAAGAAAAACAAAAAAAGGATGGAACCCCCCCCAAAACAACCAATGGCCAAATAAAAACAGACTAATTCTTTTTGTTTGTTTGTTTGTTTGTTTTTGTGGTATTGGGATTGATCCCGGGGGTGTTCTACCTCAGAGCTATATCCCCAGTTCTATTTTATTTTTGTTTGGAAACAATGTCTTGCCAGGTTGCGGAGAGTCTTGCTAAGTGGCTGAGGCTGGTCTTGAATCTGCTATCCTCCTGTCTCAGCCTCCCAAGTATGGAGATTTCAGGCATGCACCACCACGCCCAGCACCAGCACTAATTCTTTATTGTGGAATTTTTCAGGAAAGTAATAGAAATATATCTGTGTACTCAAGGCAAGCTGGCTTGGCTAGATTGGTGAACATTTAGTTTCTTTACCTACTTCTCAGAGAGCACTGGGATTTCGATCACTTTGAAATAAACAACTATAATCCATGATTTGAAAGACTATAATCCAAGATGGAGAATTATTTGACTTTCGTGAATATTTTTCTTGATTACAATGAAATTTAAAGTTGGTTGGGTTCTGAAACTGCAATGGGATTGAATTTATGAGGATTTATCTATTTTTTTTTTCCGAGACTAAATCTGTATTCAGCAAATGTATAAATCTGCATTTTAGACACTAGAGGGAAGCACTTAACAGAGCAGAGGCTCCTCAAGCCTGTGTGTGTGTGTGTGTGTGTGTGTGTGTGTGAGAGAGAGAGAGAGAGAGAGAGAGAGAGAAATAGAGAGAAAGAGAGAGAGAGAAAGAGACTCAAATGCTTCTCTATGATAATGACCTTTTTTGGTTGTTTCTTCTCTTTTTCCCCCTCTCCTTCCTCACCCTCCTCTTCCCTTTTTCCTGCAATGGCCAATCTTCTCAAAGTTCAGCAGTTCAAAGTTCATATTTTATGCATTTAGGGAACAGAGAGACTACCACGTTTTCTCACCGTAATGACCACAAATGAGAGTTTGGGGGTCACAGATTTTGGTCTGGGTTCTTGAACATCACTCAGAAACATTGATTGGGCTAATTGAAAGTAATGCTCAGGGGTATGTTTCCTTTCCATTACTATTAGTATTTTTTTTGTATTCTTTACTTTTGCCAGTAAAAGGTTTCCCTTTGAAATGGTCAGAAAGCAGAAGCAAGTCTGAAACTCAACTGTTCTGAAGGGTGAATTTCAAACTCACTCTTTGAAGCTTTGAAGATGGAAGCTTTTCACCTTTGTAGCTTTCTGATGGAAATCTAAGTCCCATGACCTTCTGCAAGGCTTCAGGACACCAGTGACCATCCCTGGGCCTGGTTACGAGGAGACTCTACGTGGAGACACAGGGAGAACACGGGTGTGGCGTGGACTCCGTCACTTCCTAGCTAGGCAGCTGCAAGCAAAGTGTTGATTTCTCTAGGTCTCAGTCACTTTATAAACCTTAAAATAGACTTAATAATAGTACTTATTTCATAGCATTTAGAAGATTTTATGATCTAGTATACAGGAAGGGGTCAATGTTTTTATTATTATTAATTTCAGTTGTTTCTGAATCTCTACCTCTTCTTAAACACAGGTTGTAACTCGTGTACTAATAATCTTTTGTCTCTTTCTTCTCCATCATATAAACTCCTAAATGATGAGAACTAGGGTTTTTGTTTGACATACAGGGAATTCTTGTAATCAAGACGTTTAAGAATAAAAAATATCTTTTCTTTTTTGGTGCTGGGGATTGAACCCAGGGACAGTCTACCTTTGATCTACACCCCCAGCCCTATTTATTTATTTATTTATTTATTTATTTATTTATTTTTTGCGGTACCCAGGGGTATTCTACCCCCGAGCTACACCCCTGGCCCTATTTTTTTTTTTTTGCGGTACCAGGGATTGAACCCAGGGGCATTTTACCTCCGAGCTATACCCCCAGCCCTATTTTTTTTTTACACTTTATTTTGAAACTGGGTCTCATGAAGTTGCGGAGGGCCTCACTAAGTAGCTGATGCTGGCTGTGAACCGGGATCCTCCGGTCTCAGCCTCCCAAGTACTGGGATTACAAGCGTGCACCACCACGCCTGGCCCTGGCCCTATTTTCTTATCCTTTATTTTGAAACCGGGTCTCACGAAGTTGCAGAGGGCCTTACTAAGTAGCTGAGGCTGGCTGCGAACCCCAGATCCTCAGGTCTCTGACTCCTAAGTACTGGGATTACAAGCGTGTGCCACCACGCCCAGCTAGCCCTTTTTATTTTGAAACAAGGTCCAAGTTGCTGAGGTTGACCATGAACCTAAGATCCTCCTGTCTCAGCCTCCCAAGTACTGAGATTACAGGCATATACCAACACGTCCGACTAAGTGCATTTGTATTCAATTTAAAATAACGTATCCATCTCTCAAAATTCTCATGTTTCCCCTCCTTAATTGCCAATAAAATAATGTTGTAGCATAGAATATATTTTATAATAAAATTTGGTTTAGAGCATCAGATTTCTGAAACCTAGTAAGACCAGATATTCTAATTCTGTGCTTTCCAATAAAGCAGCCACCGGCCACATGTGGCCACTGAGCACTTGAAATGTGGCCTGTCCAATCTGAAATGGGCTGTTAGTGGACGATACACATTGATTTTAATATCTTTATGTCAATCACAGGTATTTCAGATATATTCAGTTAAAAAGCATATTATTAAGTTGCTTTCATCTGTTTATTTTAACTGCCTAATGTGCTTTAAAATTTTCCTTCTTTTTTTTTTGTGGTACTGGGTATGGAACCCAGGGGCATTCTATCTCTGAGCTACACCCTCAGCCCTATTTTATAATTTTATTTTGAAACAGGGTCTCCCTAAATTGTGGAGGGCCTCATTAAGTAGCTGAGTCTGGCTGCAAACTTGCGATCCTCCTGTCTCAGCCTCCCAAGTACTGGGATTACAAGTGTGCACCACCACGCCCCACTAAAAAGTTTCAAATCACACAGGTGGCTTGCACTATACTTCTATTGAACAGCACTCTCCAATTCTGTATTATCTGAAAATTAAAAATATCATTTCTCCTATTCTATCATTATTATTATTATTATTATTATTATATTTTGTACTAGGGATTGAACTTGGGGCATTCTACCTCCAAGCTACACCCGCAGCCCTGTTTTATTTTGAAACAGGGTCTTGCTAAGTTGCTGAGGCTGACCTTGAACCTGCGATCTGTCAGTCTCAGCCTCCCAAGTTCTGGGATTACAGGTGTGAGTCACCACGCCTGGCCTATTCTATTATTTTTAAAAGTAAAACCCACTTCTGGAGAAAAATATATTGAAATATCCAAAAGATGTTCACAAGCTATTTCTTAAGCATTCCTTCTCCTCAGTTGGGTGACCTCTGAATCATTTGTCTTCACTGAAATGTGACAGGTAAAGCCCCTTTCCTTTCTTTTTTGGTAGAAAGCCTGAGTCTTAATGCAGATTATCAGGAGATCCATCAAACTTGGACAAAAGAGGGTGCCAGAGTCTATTTGCAAGATTTTCCTGCCTCTGATTTCCTGGGGAAGTTCGTGTCGCCTGTGATTGTGAACTCCTGTTAAGGACACCTAGTGGCTTCTTCATATTTATCACCCACTTGGTGCAGAGTTAGCTCATTGAGACCCATCTCCCTGAAAAATTCTGGCATATTCCCTAAATAAATGCATTGCATTGCAGGCTAAAGAATACCGTGCATATATTCTTTCTTCTGTTAAAATGTTAGCAAGTACATACATGGTTTATCAAATCCCATCCTCATGTCAGAAAATTTCCTGTCCTTCATTCTCAGGGTAATGAAATTTGTGGTGTTAGATGACATAATACTACTTTTTCTCCTACATATATTACTTTTGTTTTTTTTGTGTGTGTGTGTGTATGTGGTCCTGGGGGTTGAATCCAGGGACATTCTACCTCTGAGCTATCCCCCCACCCCTATTTTATTTTATTTTAAAAATTTGAAACAAGGTCTCATTAGGTTGATCAGAGTCTCACTACTTGCTGAGGCTATCCTCCAACTTGTGATCCTCCTGTCTCAGCCTCCCAAGTACTGGGATTATAGGCATGAGCCACCATGCCCGGCTCTTATATTACATTTAATTAACTTTATTGCTGTGCTGTCTTCAGCTTATTAAAGATCACTCATCACTATAAACCCAAGAGCTTAGGTGGCTCTGCAGACCCCCACATTTGTATGTGATTCTAATCTTGCAATTCTTTTCTTCATTACCTTTATACCATGATGGACTTTGTAAAATTCTAGAGATCATTTTACAATACACTGGGTAGGAAAGGCATCATTTATAATACATGGTTGTTTGTTGTTTATTCAGAAATCATTTTGCTTGGAAGTCTTTTATTTCTATGCACCCAGTGAATTCTCACTTCTGTTTAAACAGATTCCCTGCCTCCTCTTGTAATCCTGGGTTTTTTTTTTAACATGGCTGCAATATTTTAATAATAAATAATAAAATAATTTATTGGAATGTGTGTCTGCACAACCTACAAATACATTTTCAGCCTGCATCTGTATTGCATTGGCTATAACATGGTCAATTAATCTTGGGGGTCCATTAAATGTTGGTTACTCTATTGTTGATTAGATCCAAATTGGCCATGAAAATTACCAAAATAACTCAATGATTTTGCCACCTTAACTGTTCTTCAGTTATGGGATACAGCTTAGATATAAAATATAGATCTTAAGCTGGACGCAGTGGCACACACCTGTAATCCTAGTATTTGGGAGGCTGAGACAGGAGGATCACAGGTTCATAGCCAGCCTCACCAACTTAGCCAGGTCCTCGGCAACTTAGTGAGGCCCTGTTTCAAAATAAAAAATAAAAATAGGGTTGGGGGTGTAACTCAGAGGTAGAATGCCCCTGGGTTCAGTCCCCAGTACCACAAAATAAACAAAACATAAAATAAAACATAGATCTTGTCTGAAACAACTGGAGCCACAAGACCTGTGGATTGTCCCTAGAATAAAACAAAATGGCCATAGGGCACAAGATATTGTAATAGGAGATCCTGGAACTTGAACCCAAACTCCTGGTTCTCTTCCTCCTGTGGCCTTGACTATGCTATGCATCTATAAAATGGGGGTGGTAGTAATACTTACAGGCTAGGAGGGTCATGAACATTTAATGCAGCGATATTGGAAAGCGCCACCTGGCAGTTGGCACAGCAGCGTGTCATCTTATCTTACTTGCATTATTTCTATTGTTTTTACAAATAATTATGATCTTAAACCTTCCATAATGCTTTGTTAGGAAAACAAAATCCAACTGGAAGATGTTCCTGGATAGAGACATATGCCTGGGGTATTTATCTCCCTGGTTCCTATAAGGGTATGGCTTTGAAAATTTTTGAAATGACATGTAAATTTTGCAGAGCTAGCCCGGAGATATCAATGTGTGTATTTGTTGACTTGCAGATTGCTCCTTAGAGACTTTGCTGTTCACAGTGTGATCTGTTTGCCCCAGAGGGTTCTTCCAGGCTCTGAGGACATCCTTTTGGAGGAACAAGGGGCCCTGAGTCCTAATCACTGCTCTGGCACTACCCGGGTGTGCAGACTTGAGAGATAACTGAGACTTCTCCACTTCAGTCTTCTCATTTTTGAAAGCTCCCTGTCTGGACTCTAGAGATGCTACATGCTGGTCCCTTCTCAGACCCACAGGTACATGATCTACCACCTTAAGGCAAATCACAATCACACTGAAAAATACAATGCTCCGGTTTGAGTTTGAATGCAATTTACGATCCAGTAGTCAATTGCTATAGTTTCTTTTTTTAAATAGGCTCTATCATTTAGAGCAGTCATAGGTCCACTGATTTGAGAGGAAAGTACAGAGAGTTCCCCTGTAGCCCCTTCCCTGACACATGCACCATTTTCCCCACTATCAACATCCCCATCAGAGTGACACCTTTGTTGCAATTGATGAACCTACATTGACACATGGTTATCACCCCGAGCCTGCAGCTTACCTTAGAGTACTCTCTCGGTGCACCATATTCTGTGGGTTTGGACAAATATGCAGTGACATGTGTCCACCATTATAGCATCACCCAGAGTATTTTCTTTTCTTTTTTTTATACTTTTATTGGTGCATTATAGTTTCGCATCATAATGCAGTTCATAGTGATAGTACCATACATATACACAGCACCTGGTGGGCTTTCCCCCGGCTCCCTCCCCACTCCCCCCTTCCCCATACAGGGTACTAATATTGAGATTGGTATTTTCACATATGTACATAATTTCAATGGAAATGATTCCTTCATTGACTCTCCCTCTCCCCACCTTCCCCTAGACCACCTCTTCGGCTCCACTGCAGTTTCTCTTCCATTATCTAAAGTCCCTCTGGTATCCCGATTACTCCCTAGCTTCCACATATGAGAGAAAACAATATGACCCTTCCCTTTCTGTGACTGGCTAATCTCACTTAACATAATGTTTTCCAAGTCTGCCCATTTTCCCACACATGACATAATTTGGTTCTCCTTTATTGCTGAGTAGAATTCCACTGTGTGTATATCCCATAATTTTGTAATCCATTCATCTGTTGATGGACACCTAGGTTGGTTCCATAATTTGGCTATTGTGAATTATGTTGCTATAAACATGGATATGCATATATTACTATAATATTCTGATTTCAGTCCCTTTGGAAAGATATCCAGGAGTGGTATAGCTGGATCATATACCTAGAATATTTTCTATGCCCTCAAAATCTCTGTTCTCTGCTGATTCATCTCTCAATTATTTGCTATAGATTTTTGTTTTCATCCCAAATCTTATATCTCAGTTTGGCGTTTTTCTTACTGAAAACTTATGGCCATTCTGTCGCGGTGACTTTGCTCTGATAATTATTGTCAGCCAATGAATCAATGTCCTGCAATTAAATTTTAAAGCATTTTATTTGAACACCGCCATTCTCTCAAGCAGTCAGCCATGTACCGCATAGCAAGTACATCCTGATAAAAAATCCTTTCCTGTTAACGGCGTGTCGTTTCTGTTAGCAGGCTGGTGGAATTTAAGAAGCAATTTTGAAGAGTATGGTAGTATGAGTGGTAGAGTTTGATCTTATATTAAATTCTACTTCCCGAAATAAAAAGAAATGTCGCTAAGCCACGGGTGGCATTTAGAATTACCAGACGGCTGGCTGTAGCTGTGTGAAATCACCTCGTGGGATCTACCATGCCTATCCCAGGAGGCAGAGGGACTTCAACCCTAGAATACTGCTGACATTGATGGCTGGGGGTTACCCCAGTGCCATGTGTACATAGCCGCTTTAATCATTGTGGCTTTAGATTTAAAAAAAAATTTTTTTTGGTACTGGGGATTGAACACAGGGGCATTCTACCTCTGAGCTACACCCCTAGCCCTATTTTTTATTCTTTTTTTTGAAACAGGGTCTCACTAAGTTGCAGAGGGCCTCACTAAGCAGCTGATGCTGGCCATGAACCTGCGATCCTCCTGTCTCAGCCCTCAAGTACTGGGATTATAAGCGTGCACCACCACGCCCGGCTGTGGCTTTAGATTTGCACAGAAACAATACCTAAACAATTAGCATTTTTAAAAAATTGTACAGCCAACTGTTTGGAGCAGGCTTTTGATTATGTCCTCCCCATAGCACACAACAGCCCCTTCAGATGCTGCCGAACATCATTCTATTATCCTAGAGGTCCCAGCACCCCCACCCACCTTTTTTTTTTATTCTCAGTCTGTCTTCCAATGAATTAAAAGTTCTGATTTATTTCCAAGGCCTTTACACAAAGCTCCCTGAAAAGCAAATACTATTTGTAGTGGTGACAGGCAATTAGTGGAGCATTTAGATTTATTATAAAGTACTAGGGAAAGTGGTGTTTTATTTTTCTTTTACAGGAGTTTTAAAAATTCACTCGAAGATAATGGGATGAGATTGCGTCTTTCCCCAGGACCAGTCTGAGGGGCGAGATTACAAGACCCAGTGGCTGGAATATCTAAGTAGTATTTCCTTGTCTTGTCATGTTCAGACTCTTTTCTAATAAAATCGCTTTCAAAATTCCTCTCTTGGACTTCATTTACTCCTCTTTGAGTTTCTCTCGATGTATAAAGTCATTGTCAAATAACAGTTAGCATGTGTTGAATCCGAGTGTAGTATCATGGACCACAGTTATCCTGCATCTTACCGAATAAGGTCTCATGAAGAGGTAGACGCACCTTCCTCTTAGTGATGGAGAGGTAGCTCAGACCAAGTGCAACTATGGCGAGAAGCATCATGGGGTGGCTGGAGGCTGGATTCTGGGGGGAGGGTTTGGGGTGCAGAGACCCACATTCTTTCTGAGGGTAACCCACTTCTCAGTTCTGAAATTGCTACTTTTCTGCCAATAAAATCAGTTTCTTCTGATACTCTTCTGTCTTGATCAACATTCTTACTGATATAATCTAAACCAACTGGCCAAACTACTTATAGGAAGGAAGATTTATTTGCTCTCAGAGTTTTGGAGATTCTGGGTTCGGTCCATGTGAGGTTGGGGTCTGCAGAGCTCAGGGCATGGTGATGGGAAGCAGAGAGAGGGAGAGAGCAAGGGCTCTGCTCTCACATCATGGAGGCTAGAAGCAAGAGAGCCAAGAAAGCAGGCAGGGGGATTGAAAGGCACAAGCCCTCTCCTCAAGGCCACATCCCCAGGGATCCACCTTCACCAGCCACACCCCACCTGCCTAGGTTACCACCCAGTAAATCTATTACAATGGATTTATCCACTGATGAGATTACAACCCTCATGACTTAATTACACCAGCTCTGAACATTAAGACATGAGCTCTTCAGGGGACATTCTATATCTAACCATGACATCTTCCAATAATTCTTCCCCTTCCTAATTTATGCCTTCCTCCACAACATCACTTGCAATGTTTAATTCTCAGATCATTTAAAATGAAAGCAATCTCATTGTCCTCTATGAAACAATCCTAGCATTTGTTCTGATATTGACTTATAGTCAACCTTAAAATAAAGCAAGTATAACTTTCCCTAAATCATTGTCCCTTGAGTTAAAAAAAACTCTTGCATTATTTCAAAACTAGTTTCTTTCCCTATGAATCTACTTTATAAGCCCACAGACACAAGTATATATGTCTATACATACATGTACACACATATGAAAATAGGTATAATCAAGTCTTAAGAGTCCTTTTATTTCCTACACATCATCATCAACTAAAAGTATTGATACTACTAATAATGTAGTATCTTATATGTTATAGTATGTTATTACTACCTATAATACAGTCCTCCCTTGGTAGCTACAGGGAATTGATTCCAGCACTTTCCTTAGATGCTAAAATCCATGGATGCTCAAGTCCCTTATGTAAAATGGTAAAGTATTTGCGCAGAACCTATGCACATCCTCCCCTTAGCTTAAATCATCTCTAGATTGTTTATAATGCCTAAAGCAATGAAAATGGCTGTTATTTTGTTTATGGAATTTGGTTTATTGTTTATGGAATAATAACAAGAAAAAAGTCTGCACATGTTCAGTAGAGATGCAATCATTTATTTATTTTAATATCTATTTTTTGTGGTACTTGGGATTGAATTCAGGGGTATTCTATCCCTCAGCTACATCCCTCCCGGACCTATTTTATTTTATTTTTTGAAGCAAGGTCTCATTAGGTTGCTGAGGGCTTTGCTAAGTTACTGAGGCTGGCCTTGAGCTTGCGATCCTCCTGTCTCAGCTTCCCAAGTACTGGGATTACAGACATGAACCACCACACTGGCTTATTTTAATATATTTAATCCACAGTTGTTTGAATCCTCAGGTGCATAACCAGTAGACATGGAGAGTTGGCTGTAAAGCTCTACTAACAAAACCCATCTTTAATCACTATATTCTTATAACTGGACTTAAATAAGAACCATATTGCTAATAAGTATAATATCACAATAACTGCAGTGTATCGTGGTGTGTTATATATTGCAGTATAATGTCGCTAATCCTGACAGTGGAAGCAGTACTTTACTAAGACCTCTTCTGCACTCAGTGCTGTATGGGACCACCACATGCACTGTTTGCAGGTGCTCCCTGAAGCTGGCAGGAGGATGTTTTTCAGGCGAGGAGTCTTGAGTCTTGAACATACTCCTGGACACATGGCCAAAGTGACCAAGAAAAGCATTCCCTGCACCCTCAGTGCCTGTCCCCTCCCCTCTCCCCCATGTGTAATGCTCCCCATTGTTTGTGCTGGAGCTTGGACCTTGCATGTCCACAAAGGCCCATGTGTTGGAAGTTTGGTCCCCAGTGTGTTGCTGTTCAGAGGTAGTGGCCCCTTTAGGAGGTGGGGCCTAATGGGAGGAAGTGAGGTCATGGGGGGTGTCCTCTAAGGTATACTGAGACACTGACCCCATCCTGTCTCTCCCTTTGCTTCCTGGCTGCCATGAGGCCAACATCTTGTTCTGCCATGTGTTTTCCCCCATGATGTTCTGCCTCCTAACAGACCCAAAAGCAGTGGGACCAATTGACCCTGGTCTGAAACTGTAAGCCCAAATCAACCTTTTCTCTATATAAGTTGTCCATCTTAGGTAGTTTGTTATAGTGCTGTAAAGCTGACTAACACACCCAGGAGATGTGGTTCTCATTCCAGGGCAACTCTGATGATACCCCTTCCACGCATGGTTTTTTCCTGTCCTTTCCCCAGAAGTTTTATTTTCCTTTGCAGGAGTAATACCAAGTGTCCTACACAGCTTATGAAAACCCCTGCCAATGTGCTATGTAATAGTGGTCAAGTATTCCCAAATAGTGAGGGAAAATTTTGTTTCTAGTATATGGCCCTGCCTGTCTTAAGAACAACTGAAAATTTCCACAAGTCCCGGTGTTTTGATATCTAATCGACAGCTTCTAAATGGCCTCTCATATTAAGAAACAATACACAATAAACTTTTAATTAATATGTCTTCTGATACATTTTAAATATAGCAAGTGTGTACAGTTGAGCCTACATAATTTGGGGGTGGAGAGGGAAACTGAAAATATGATTGTTAAAGCAATGTTACTTATGTAGGTGGGATGTACTGTGGGTATTCATAGATTTTTTTAGGGTTTAAAAAGAAGTTTGTAGAGTCTTTAATGGCACTGAAAAATGTGCAGCCTATGAAATTAAATAAACAGGAGGAAACTCAATTTATAAGCAGCACACTCTCCAGTATGTTAGAATATGAATAGATATATTTTTTAAAAGGACTAAAAAATGCCAAAATGGTAATAACCATTTAACAGCTATTATCTCTGGGTCTTGGGATTTTGAATGATTATTTTCTTCTCTTTTATCCTTTTGTGCATTTTCAAAATTTCCTACAATGAGCATGCGTTTCTCTTATAATTAAAATAACTTTTTTTAAAAAAAACCTAAAAAATATCTCAAAGATTATTAAGTAAAGTTTTACCACCTACATCTTATCAGTAGGGATGTTCTGGAAGGTTCTGTGGCCTCAATTAAAGCCCTTTTATGTTGGTATTTGTACTTAGTGCCTTGCAAGCCTTCTTTAAGGAAATCCTGCAACATAACCAGCTGCAGCCTTATCAGAAAATCTCTGCTGTCTATTTCAATTCTGGCTTAAA
>PVJS01018692.1:0-2500 GCA_004027185.1 Glis glis | reverse complement strand
CTAGGGCACCCAAGGCCACAGGAATGGGGCAAAACGGGGCCAGGAGGCCTGGAGGATGGTTCTGAAGGCCACACTCTGCATCTTCTAAGATCGGATGACCTCACCTCCAAGGGACTGAAGTAGTTAATGCTCCTACTTCACCCTGTTCACTATGCCTGCCCTACCTTGTAGTGTGAAGGATGGTAGGGGAAAAGGAGAGAGGAAGAAAGAGAAAGAGAGAGAGAGAGAGAGAGAGAGAGAGAGCAAGAGAGCGAGCGAGAGAGAGAATACAAAAACAAGGAGCCCAACAATGGTGGCTCTCTCTAAGGGCTGCTGAGAAGAGGAATATTGGTTTATGAACCAAGAACTCCAGCTGTCACCCAGGACACAGAAGCTTCAAGCCCCAGAGCCAGGGTCCTGTGTACATCATTAATGACAGCTGGCAACACCATCCTGAGCATCCTGTAGCCTGAGGCAGAAAGAAAAGTGTGCTCCTATGAACAAGCAGCTCTCCATATCTGGGCTCCACATCTATGGATTCGATCAACCCTGGATCAAAAATATTTTTAAAAACTTGCATCTGTCCTGAACATACACAGACTATTCTCTTGTTATTAGCCCCTAAACAATATGGTATAACTTCATACATATTATTTATCAAGTATTATAAGTATTATATATAGTATCAAGTATTATAAGTAATCTAGAGATGATTTAAAGCCTATGGGAGGATGTGCATACATTATATACAAATACGACACCATTTTATAAGAGGGACATGGGCATCTGTGGATTTTGGAATCGGGGGGGGGTGTCCTGGAACCTATCCCCCATAGATATGGATAGACAGCTCTATAGGGTTAATGCTGTTTTCAATAGTTAACTCTCTTTCCAGAACATTAAAGTAGGTGAAGGAAGATTGAAAGTTGAAAGGAATATGAAAGCTTATAACATTATTTTAAAATGAAATGTCTTATATGTACCCAAATCAAAATTTATTATAACTTTATCTTCTTGGCTTTAAAGGAAGCAAATCATCAATAGTACTTCCAAAATTGACTTCATTCCTTCTTCAGCTTGTTTTCAAGTGAGACTTGTGAATTAAACCAAATGAGATAAAGTAACTATGAAATTATGTTAGATGGAGGTAAAGCATTAGCAAAAGGTATGAATATTCCCCATGAATTTGAAAATGAATGAAAAGGTAAAGAAATTGGAAATGTATGAATCACCAGATGAGGGTATCAATTATTTTAGGAAAAGTGGATATCAAATAGAAATTTAGGAGGTTATAAGTGTTCTAATTTAACATTTGAAATGGAGAAATGCAAAATTAAACAAACTTGTGTTCAGTTTGAATTTTTAACCAAAAAATGTTATTCTGCATGAATACATCTGATTTTCAAAGAGCAACCAGAGACCAAGTTCTGAAACATTCTGATGATTTGCATTTTGAGCAGATTTCACCTGAAATAATTGCTGTTAAATAACCTGCAAGGCCAATAATTTGCAATTTGAAATCAGTGGCATGTTTCCTTCTTAAAGTTATTTGTGAGCCTTGCTTAGAGAAATATCATCCCAACTTGGAAGTACCCTTAAGAAAAAAATTTTTTGACATTCTGAGTCATAGTAGTATCCTTAGAAGAGGTTTCAGTAAATTGAAGTTAATTAAACATTTTAAGATTGTTATCGGATTCAGAGAAATCCCCAAACGTGGTAAGAAAATAAGTAGATTTAGAATAAACTGTTGATGATTTTGCTTATGCCAAAGTCAGAAAATAAAATTTCTATGCATTTTGGTTCTGGTGTAAAGAAAACATTTAAACTTGAAATAATGTGGTGAGTTTTAATATACCAACTTTAAAATTTTCCCATATTTTTCAATGAGCTTAATGTTATGGAAAAAATCAATGATTAAAAGATTTAGTCAGCAGATGAATGGAAATGTTGTATATGTACACAAAGGAGTTTTACTTAGTCATACAGAAGAGTAAAATAATGCCACTTGAAGGAAAATGGATAGAACTGGAGAACATCGTGCTAAGTTGCTAAGTGAGATAAGCCAGATGAGGAGAATCAAGGGCTGCATGTTTTCTCTCAAATGTGGAAGCTAGAGAGAGAGAGAGAAAGAGAGAGAGAGAGAGAGAGAGAGAGAGGGACCTCATGAAAATCAGGAGAGAGACCAATGGAGTAGTGGAGTAGTGGAATAGGGTCAGTGGAGAGAGGAGGGGAAGGAAGGGGGAGGTTCAAGGAAGGAAAAGAACCAAGTGATTTTATGTGCATATATGAATGTATTACTCTGAATCTCACTATCATGTACAATTACAAAGCACCAATAACATTTTTTAAAAAAATGTAAAAAGAAAAAACATTCTTAAAGCATCCATATAGATGGGGAGGACAATTTTTTTTCCTGTCACAGGCCCTAATTTGGTTAAGCCCAGATTCTTTTTTTTTTTTTTTTGCGGTACCGGGGATTGAACGCAGGGGCATTCTACCTCTGCGCTACACCCCCGGCCCT
>PVJS01018691.1:0-34578 GCA_004027185.1 Glis glis | reverse complement strand
AGAGAGGAAGAGAGAGAGAGAGACAGGGAGAGAGAGAGAGAGAGAGAGAGAGAGAGAGAGCTGAGGCTGGCCACGAACCCAGATCCTCTGGTCTCCGCCTCCCAAAGTACTGGGATTACCCAGCTGATTTCAACTTATTTCTAAACAGTGGTTTCTGAGGCTCCTTGCATTTCCTTCTTCCAGGACTTAAAACATTTCTCTTTGAAGATCTAATTTCCTGCATTCATCCTTCCACCTCGCCCCCAACCTGAGTAGGTCCTAAGCTAAAAAAAAAGCAACTACTCTTTCATTCTTAATCTGTGATATATTCCCAGCAGTTAACAAAGCACCGTGCACACAGTAGGGCCAATAAATTCGTTCCATGTGTGAGCAATGATCATAAAAATGTAGATCCTCCTTTTGCAATTAACACAGTCGCATAAGTATTTCTTCAAGTTACAGTATTTACTGTTTAAGTATTTTTATGTGGTTCACCATCTGTTCGTTTCATAAAATCGATTTCAAGAGTGCTGGACTCTTTGACTTATGTTTATCACCACTATAAACCAGCGTTTTTAGCAGTGCAATTTCCATCAATTCCTGCAAGAGTATCCTGCTTCCTCTACCCTTATATAAACTGTAACTAAATCTTTGTTAAAAAAAAAAAGACAGAAGCAAAGACCTAACACAAAAACCAATGAGCATGGCATAGCTAATGAGAAAATCCTAAAACTTTCTCCATAGTTCTTTATGCCTGTTGCTTTATTTGGTAATTCAAGGACATCATAGTATACATTAAGAGACCCTCTTCCTTCTTTGTATTTCTTCACTAATCTCCTCTGTTATTCCAGCTAAATTTAAAAATCTTTCTCTGATTCTCATCACTACATTTTACACACATTCAATGAACAAGACAGGAAGAAAGTTTCTTAGAATCCATTATGTTTATTATAATTACATCTGGGGCTGATCATGTATTCACTAATATAATGAATATGATTAGCGATGATAGGATGTAAGGGAGTAAGGTATGATACAAGTCCTCTGTTTAGTGGAATGAGCAGCCATGCCAACCAAAACTTATTACACACTTTGAGATCGGGGCTATTAATAAAAACCCGTAAAGTATGTAAAGATGAACGAATCTTTATTTGCTGTGGGGAGGGGGCTTTCATTTTATAGGATGGTATTTGGGAAGTTCCTATTTCTCAACCAGGCAGCTATGGTCTGAGTCTTGGATAAAAGTTTACTTGATAAGGAAGGGTAGGTTTATCACACTTTATTTTTTTTAATTTTTATTGTTTTTTGTTTTATTAATGTGCTTTCATTGGTGCATTATAGTCTCACATCATAATGTAAATGGTGTTGACAGTGACATACATGCACACAGCACTTGGTGCCCCCCACCTCCCCATTTCCTCCCTTCCCAATACAGAGTACTAAGATTGACATTGGTATATTCACATATGTACACATAGTCGATGGTAGAATTTCCATTAATGAACCTCAGTCTTCCCCCTCCCCTTCCCCTAGTCCACCTCCCTGGCTCCATTGAGGTTTCTCCTCCATTATCTGGAGTCCCTCTGGTTTCCCTATACTCCCTAGCTTGCGCATATTAGAGAAAACATGTGACCCTTCACTTGCTATGATTTTCTAATCTCACTTAACATAATGTTCTCCAGGTTCTTCCATTTTCTTACAAATGACATAATTTTGTCCTTCTTTATTGCTGAGTAGAATTGCATTGTGTGTATTTCACATAATTTTGTAAGCCAGTCATCTGTTGATGGACACCTAGGCTGGTTCCATAATTTGGCTATTGTGAATTGTGCTGCTATGAACATGGGTATGCATATACTACTGTAGTTCGCTGATTTCGGCCCCTTTGGAAAGATACCCAGGAATGGTATAGCCAGATCATAAGGTGGATCCATTCACAGTTTTCTGAGGAATCTCTACACTGGTTTCCATAGCAGCTGAACTAGTTTGCAATCCCACCAACAGTGCAGAAGAGTTCCTATTTCCCCACATCCTCGCCAACATTTATTATTATTTGACTTCTTGATGATTGCCATTCTGATTGGGGTTAGATGGAATCTTAGTGGAGTTTTTATTTGCATCTCCCTGATTGCTAATGATGTTGGACATTTTTTCATGTATTTATTGGCCATTTGTATCTCTTCTTTTGTGAAGTGTCTATTCAATTCAGTTGCCCATTTCTTGATTGGGTTATTTGTTTTTTTAGTGTAAACTCTTTTAAGTTCTTTGTATATTCTAGATATTAGTCCTCTATCAGAGGTATAGCTGGCAAAGATCCTCTCCCATTCTATAGATTTTCTCTTTAGACTCTTGATGGTTTCCTTTGATGTGCAGAATGTTTTTAGTTTAATGCCATCCCACTTATTAATTCTTGTTTTAATTTCCTGAGCTTTCGAGGTCTTATTGAGGAAGTTTCTACCTGTGCCTATATGTTGGAGTGTTGGACCTATGCCCTCCTCCAGTAGCTTCGCTGTCTCTAGTCTAACTTCCAGGTCTTTGATCCATCTCTAGTTGACTCCTGTGCAGGGTGAGAGGTAAGGATTTAGTTCTATTTTTCTACAAATGGATAACCAGTTTTCCCAGCATCATTTGTTGAAAGGCTGTCTTTTCTCCAACATATGTGTCTGGCACCTTTGTCAAAAATCAATTGGCAATAAGTTTGTGAACTTGTTTCTGTATCTTCTATTCTGTTCCATTGGTCTATGTGTCTTGTTTATTTTATAGCTAAAGCCTTTAGCAGTGACAAGATCCCTACTTTTCTAGAAGTGATAAAATGTAATCAAGTTCATTTTGTACAGTATGGATAAGGGAGAATTTGAATGAACAATTAAAAACATTTACTCTTGATACATAAAAAACATCTCAAAGTTAAATTATATGAATATCAAGTTTGGAAATGCACATATAAGCATTGCCTTTTGACTCATATTTAAAAAAGTTTGGGAGCCTAATAAATTACCAGACAATAATTGATTATATAACTAAAAGGGACAGACGTCTGTGTACCTTGGAGTAGACCAAAGTATGGATTGCTATCATTGTGTGGAAAAGCATGAATAAGTTAAAAATCATGTTTTTCTATATAGGAGTAAAATATCTTTCATTTGGAAGTTCTGGGTCTTTTATGCAAATATTTTTTACCTGACTATATCTGAAATTTCCTTTTAGGATCATCTTCAAAGTAAGGACAGAGCAGAGTGTCAGGGTACTAAATCAAAACAAGCAAGACCTTTAAGAAATACTCTTATTTTTCCTGCAGTTCAAAGCAAGTTAATAAATATTACCTCCTTAACATCATTATAAGAAAGAAACATTTTAAAATTGGCTCTTGCTTATGCTTACTCTGAAGAGCAAGAGACCTTTGCAGAAAACCGAAAAGCAAGTGTCTGTATTGTTTTGTACAGTGAAGAAAACAGCAAATGCTGATGCTATACAAAGTAATTAAGAAAAGATAATGGAAACAGTCGTAAAGCCTTGTGCCTATCTCCCAGTTGGCACTTACCCCAGCCAATCGCAATGATAGGGTTATATCTTATTTTCCTTCCTATACCATAAAACTCTAAAGGAAGGGGCAAGGTCTTCTTTATCCTTGTTTAATTAGCCCCTAGAACAAATACCTGCCTCTAATCACTCCTTCCTAAGTGCTTAAAGAATTGAAATTAAAAAGACCCTTTAATAGTGGAGTATTTTTTTAATCACTATGTCATGGACATGGAAGAACTTTGTCCTTTTGTTCATTTTGTCATATGCAAAGCCTAAAATGACTTGTAAATGAACTAATCAAGCAACATTTATTCTGGGCTTTTTTTTTTCCCTTCCACTTAAACAACTGCATATTTTTTTTATTTCGGAATATAAAAACAACTCAAAGTGACACTATCGTATTAAAGACATGAAGCTTACTTTCATCTTTAGTTTCCTTTGAGAGTGCAGTCATGTTTCACTAATATGACAGAATTCATAAATTGAAATTAGCCATTTATAATATTTTAAATCAAGAACACAAAGTTCTAAATAAAGCAGATGTCCCCGTATGAGCTTTCTCTCTATTTTCACATAATTTGTAAAGAGCTTAAAATAGCTAGATTACTGGTATCTCATGTGGACTAAAATGTCTAGTCGGAAAGGCAGGTTCTTCATGCTCCCAAAGTTTCAATCCTCAAACATGAGAAAAATATCATTATAATAAGCGTGACATGAAAATGAAGTTGTCGAAGTATACATTTATTGTGATGCTCACTGATTAAAGTTATGTCCAATAATATAGCAGTCAAGATCGGTAGGAAACTGATCTAAAGAAAGGAAATTCTGCCGGGCGTGGTGACGCACACTTGTAATCCCAGTACTTTGGGAGGCGGAGACAGGAGGATCCGGGTTCGCGGCCAGCCTCAGCTTTCTCTCTCTCTCTCTCTCTCTCTCTCTCTCTCTCTCTCTCTACTTAGTGAGCCCCTCCTCAACTTCGTGAGACCCAATTTCAAAATAAAGTATAAAAAATAGGGCCGGGGGGTATAGCACGGAGGTAGAACACCCCTGGGTTCAATCCCCGGTACCGGAAAAAAAACAAAAACAAAAAAGAAAGGAAATTCTGCCATTTGGGACCACATGGGGGCCCTGAGGGACTGAGTGATATAAGCCCAACTGAGTGATGTAAGCCCAACCAACACTGAGTGATGTAAGCCCAACCAAAGGGGAAAAAAAACACTGCATGATCTCAGGTACATGTGGAATTTTTAAAATGTCAAATATCTACATGCAGAGAGTAAAGTCGTGGTTACCAGGAACAGGGAGGTGGGAGAAATTGAATGATGTCTGTCAAAGTTTATAAAGTTGCAGTTACATGGGATGAGTAGGTCTAGAGAACTGATGCACAGCCATATAATTATATAATAATACTGAACTTAATACTAGAAATTTGCTAAGAGAGATTACAGGTGCTTGCACCAGAAAAAGCAAACAAGAAAGAAAATCCTAATATGTGAGGAAATGGATATGTTAATTTACTTGAGGATAGTAGCTATTGCACTATGTATACCAAAATGTCATGCAGTACACCTTAAATATATACAAATTTTATTTATAAATAACTTTGAAACAGAGAGAAATGCAAAAAAAAAGAGGTAGGACTAGAGAAATAATGGCTCAATCAATATTGATAAAATAAAATCCATTCCTATACTCTGCAAATGAAAAGATCTTTAAGAGAGTTAGAACTTTGTCAAGCTCTTAGGGAAAGAGAAAATGTGCGGGCAAGATGTGTGTTCTGAGATGACTGGGGACTCTGAGGAGCAGAAGAGAATGTGGGTTTAAGGGACTGAGCAAAAGCCCTTAGATGGTAAACAGGAGCATATTAGGTACCTGCTGTGATGCATTAGTCGGACAATTAGCTCTATAAGTTATGGCATGATGCTAACAAGACCAAAGTCCAGTGTTCCCTATTGACTTCGGGGTCGGTTAGGTGTGCTCCTCCGTGGTCTCTGATTACAAGAAAGGTTTGGCGAGCCATTTGCCTGTGCTCTTGGGGATTAGGGTGCGGAAGGATTACAGGAACTACACAACCTGTAATTTCTGCAGGATGAATACTGTCATATTCCAGTAGTCATGGCAGCAACAGCTGGTTGGAGAATGGTGGCTGGTCTTCCAGTTAAGTATTTGGTATTATGTGTAAGATGTCATACAACTTTCATGTACTTTAACTTAAGAATTTCCCTTTGAAAATTTAATTTGGAAATAATTTGATAACTGAAGAATGTTTATCAGCATAAACCTGTAGTGTGGAGTTGTTTATGTTATGCAAAAACCACATGCAAGCTAAATGAAATGTCCAATCATAGAAGAATACCTTTTCCGGTATTAGAACATTGCTGAGTAGAATGTTATTCATGAATAAAATAGCATGTGATTATGGTAACTGAAAAAATATAGGAAAAATTTGTGAGATAATGCTGGAAGAAAAAAAAACAGCAAGAAAATGTAAAGTACATTTGAATATAATTTTTGAATATTTTAATATGAATATAGCTATTTGAATACACACACAACTACACATAAAGAAACAGCAAAAAATGGTAAGAATCTCTGAGAAGAGGGCAGCTGAGTTCAAGTGGTGGCAGGCAGCGTATTCTATAGATTATGTGCTGGGATATGCAGTTCCCGCAGTCCTACACAGGCAGAGATTTAAATTTCGGCTCCTCCATTGACTACCGATGTGCACATATGTAAGTCATTTCAACACCCTGTACCTCAGCAGGTCCTCTTTAATTATGGGATTAGAGTAGCCCTGGCCTAAGAAACAACCGCATGAGATGATATATGGAAAGACCCCCATATACTAAAGTCACTGCTATTAGATTTAAAATAATAGTAATTATTTTATCAGTCATTTCACATTTTTCCAGTTTTCTCTCTTTACTCTTAACAATGATAGCAGCAAATATTTAAATGTTCATCCTTTGCCTGACAGGGGTTAAAATGTTATACTTCAGAAAAAAAAAATACCTGGGCTTGAGACCAGCTTTTTTTTTTTAATTTACTTTTTATTGGTGCATTGTAACCATACATCTTGATGGGTTTCAGGGTGGTAGAAGTATACATGCATGCATCATTCAATTAGCCTTCCCCCAATTCCCACCCCCATTCCCTCCTCTTCATGCTCAGCATAGTAGTTAACTTTGATATATTTGTGTATGTACATCCTGTGCATTGGGGTGTTTCCCTCTTCCCCCTCCCATCTCCCTCAGTTAGGTCGCCTTCTTTACTCATCTGAGGTTTTGTCCATCACCTGCCTGTGTTCTCTAGGGGGTCTGTGGCTCACCTGCCCACATCCTCAGTACTGGGATGCTCTGGGGCGGGGCCGTGGCTCACCTGCCTGCATCCTCAGTGCTAGGGTGCTCTGGGGCGGGGCCGTGGCTCACCCGCCCGTGACTTCAGTGCTGGGGTGCTCTGGGGCAGGACCATGGCTCACCCGCCCACATCCTCAGTGCTGGGCTGCTCCTGGGCAGGGCTACATCATCTTTGTCTCTCCTCCTCACTCTTACTGCAGAAGCAGAGGACGCGGCATGCTTCTTGTAGCCGTCTCCATTGTAGGTGCGGGTCTGGTCTGACTTGAGCTTCATCATGGTCCAGAGTTGACTGCTTTTGATGATGGTCTGTAGTTGCTGGCCTCACAGGGATCTGCTCTTTCTTTGCTGGAGGTCTCTGGGAGCCACGGTGCCGGCGTGGCCTCCAACATGGCGCCAACACCACTGCTCTCTGCTCACCAGGTGAGATGCGTGGAGCTCTTTACAGTCCTCGGCTCTTTCTGCTGCCTCCTCTTCAGCTGCATTTCGACAGTCATTGTTTTGTTGAGTTTTGGCTGCTTTTCTTTCCTTATCAATAAGCAGTCTTCCCGCTGGTTGAGTTCCGAGTCTCGGAGCGACTGAAGCACGCTGCCTCCCTTCTATCCCACCATCTTTAATCTTCCTCGACACCAGTTATTTAATTGACTAGTTTTATAATATCAGGAATTTCTCTATTAGTCTTCTCTTCTGTAAACAACCCACTCATGGAGGGCTGTATGGGCTAAAATAAAATGATACTTATATAGCACCTGGGATTATTTAACTTGAGTTTCATCACATAAACATAACCCATAAAACAATTATATATGAGATCAAACATATATTACAGTTAAGGAAACTGGAGCTTAGAGCCAAGAGCCCAATTAAGCCACAACGTGATAAGAGGGCCAAGCCAGGATTTGAACTCCTATTTGTTTGAATCCAAAGACCATGTACTTGACACAGTTTACTGTTGCTCTTCCTGATATTTTGTCAACAGCCATTTGCTAAGGCTACATCAGTTTGAGGGGAAAATAAAAATAAAGGGAAGGCTGGAGTTTAGCCCTTTGGATCCTGGCTTATGGGGAGAGGATGCTGCTGCGGGGGAGGAGGGAGAGGAAGTCCTTTTGGGTTTTCACACTTGCTGCCCGCTGTGTGTTCTCAGTAGGGCTCCTGGGTCCCTAACTACAGTGTCCCTTATTGTCCCAGCTCTGCCACCAGCTCAGCCACTACAGTGCTTGGTCGCCCTCGCGGTTCTGTTTTCTCGGGTCCCGCCCGAGAGTGGCATGAACTGACAGGGAAGTAAGCGTCGACGGCCCGAATAAACACCACGGGCCGGGAGACAAGTCAAGCAAGATCTCATTTATTAGAAAGCCAATCGCACTTTTAAAGTAAAGGCCATAAAGGAAACTCCCAGGCAGTAGGGTGTGGTCCAATGGCACGTGACGGGTCGGGTCATTACACCCCCCTTTAACCTATCATAGGTGGAGGCACCTGTTGTCTATGAGCACGGAAGGAGGTAACTGCCTATCATAGCCCTCCTGAGGTTAGGTGGGGCTATCCGCGGGACCTCCCTCTGAGGGGTCCGCCAGCGCCATCTTTGCCATTGATATGCTGAGTCACTGCCACGTGGAAGAGGCCCGGTACTCTAGAGCAGGCTTCTGCTAGTCCACCAGGCCCTTTCATGGCACTGGGTGGAGAGCCCAACACTGTTTTTCCCATTTCCTCTCCTCATTTCTCTCTACTTCCCCTCACTTAGCCATGGTGGGGTCAGGTACTCTAAGACAGCTGAGTTACTGGCAACGTGTGATGGTGGATGATGTAAGAATTCTCCTGTTCCTCCTTCAGCAGAGGTTGAATCTATAGCTCAGACTCCTTGTCCCTTTCTTGGGATGGAATCCCTCTCACCCCACACCCCGGGGTGTAATCTCCTGAGGTGAGGCTTACAGAAACACGGGTGTTGAGACGCTCCACCACTAACTGGTATGATGGGCAGAAGGAAGGCAGCCTCACCACATGTCTCAGCAAGGTGACATTGTGTAAGCAAATGATAAAGTAAATAGCAGTCCCTTGTAACATGGCATAAAAAAGGCACATGACATTTAAATCAAAATGTTGTTAGCATCTTAGTTTGTTTGGATAAATGTTAAGCAGAAGTACATTTATGCAGACATGCAGATATTTTCTCCTCTCATATATTTTGAATTTGTAAATAGTTTCCCTTTATGTTCAGCCTCCCATACCTTTTTCCATTTGGAATCATGTCGATCCGTTTTACAGCTGAAGATGGTGGCTTGCTGACAGAAGGTGAGGGCGACCCCATCCAGTGTCTCATTAAGTCGGCTAGTCACTGCTCTAAAATATTGGGGATACATGACTTTCTTTTAAAACTTGGCATGAAAGCCTCATCTAGATTAATCTCTAGTGTGGTGGGGACCCTGAAGGCTGGAGGGGAGTAGCGCTGAACTCATGACAGCTTACCTGGAGGAGCCTGTTTTCTTGTGACATTTGTGTGTGTGTGTGTGTGTGTGTGTGTGTGTGTGTGTGTGTTTACAGCATCCTCACCAAAGTTTGTGAACCTGTTTGGAACTCCCTCTCTTCCCATCATTTCATGTGCCAAAATCTAATGATTGGCACTTTCTTCCATGAAGCATCTTTGGATCTTTTTTTTCTCTATTCTGCTTATAGTTTTTCCTTCTGTTTCCTATTCAGTTCCTCCTATCTGTGTCTCAATTATATCCCATCTACTGTACAGTTTGTAACTATAAAAATGCCCAAACCTTCACCTCGCTTCTATTTCTGAATCCTTTCATGGTCAGTGTCAAATTTTCTAAAACCTACTTGATGACGAGTCTCTCATTGTCACCTGAAAATTATATTGACAAAACTCACTAGTTTCCCTCCATATCCACTTTTTTGATGTCTTCATGTCATCACAGTTCCATCCATAGATGCAAAATATCTATATTTTCTAAACTTGGGTTTCTCCACATCCTATTAAATAAGGTATTGACTTCCATGTTCCTGTTGTTTATAGTGTCTTTGAGACTTTTATCTTTCTTCAAGATTAGCGGTAGAACTATATTTATCAACTGGACATACTAATATTAGACACTCAAGTTTGAATGATGTGACAGCCTGCTCCCACAATGTTCCCTAAAGATCCTCAACTGTTGAGGTTTAGGTCCTTGTGTGATTTGCTCCCAAGTTCATTAGGCTAAGTCTAGGTGACATGAAGAATTCAGTAGAATAAATAGTATGTTTCTTCCATGATTCTGTTATTAAAAAATTCACTGATGTTTCCCTCCTGGTCACACCTTCTCTCTTGCCCTTTTCTCTTGACTAATTTCTGCCATTTCATAAGGAGCTCTATAAAAGGTCTTTGGGGCAAGGAACAAAGATGACCATAGAAAGCCAGTGAAAACAGTAAAATTGCCAACAACCACAAATGTAAGTTTGAAAGTAGATACCCTAATCTCAGTTAAGCCTATTTGGGGGGGTGCTGGGGAACGAACCCAGACATGTTCTTCCTCTGAGCTGCACCCCCCAGCTCTATTTTGTTTTTTAATTTTGAAACAGGGTCTTGCTAAGTTGCTAAGGGTCTCATTAAGTTACTAAGGTTGGCCTCAAACCTGTGATCCTTCTGTCTCAGCCTCCCAGGTATTGGGATTACAGGTGTGCACCACCATGTCTGGCTCCAGTTAAGTTCAATAGAACATATCAAAAGCTATCTCTTCGAACAGCTTATATGCAGCTTCATAAGAAGACTCATCACCAGAGATGGCTAGCTATGTTTCTTTCAAGTTCTGATGTACAGAAACTGCATGAGATGGTAAATGTTTGGGTTTTTGTTTGTTGTGTTTTCTGAGTTCTGAGGATCAAACCTAGGACCTAGTGCATGCTAGGCAAGCACTCTACACTGAGCTGCACCCCAGTCCCTATATTTCTTGTTTTAAGCTAAGTTTTGATGTAAATTGTTATGTATCAATAGGTAACTATTATGATAGCTATCTGATATAAATAACATATTTATGTGATTAAATTGTCTTGAAAAATAAAGAGAATGGAGAGTGGTCCAGCAGAACCCTGTTGAAGTCTTGCATTTCCGGGGAGATGAATCTGTTCCCTGAGTGGAGAAGGGGCTCCGTGGCTATGGGAGCCTAGACAGTCCCTATCTATGAGAATCTGTCAGAAAACATAAAGGATTTGAGTCACAGGAGATTCTAAAGATCTACATTGAACTGTTCAACCAAAGCAACCATTTCCTCTGCAGTCTTTCTTTTTTTTTTTGTGGTACTGGGGGTTACACTCAGTGATATTCTACCTGTGAGCTACACCCCAAGAATTTTTTATGTGTCGAAACAGGGTCTTGCCAGGATACTAAGAATCTTGCTACATTGCTGAGGCTGTCCTTGAACCTGCAATCCTCCTGTCTCAGCCTCCCAAGTACTGGAATCACAGGCGTGCACCACCATGCCCAGCTCTCTGTGGTATTTTGATGAGTGACTGAAAGGATTTGAAAAGAGGACATTCACTCCAGATATTTGACAGCTCTGTGATGGCTTTAGCGAGGACCCAGAGAGCAGCTCAAAGACTGCTGGGAGTGAGGAAGGAGTTGCTCCTTTACTTGTTAATTTCCCAGTTAAAAAACACTAATAGACAAGAGCCTACCTATCCAGATGGCAAATCTGGCATTGCTGCTGGAACTACACATGGACTAGTTGGTGTGCAGGATGGTTTCCCTCTAAAACAAAGTATTCTTGCAGCGTCTCATGTTCAAGGATATATTCATCAAACTCTAAGAGGTTTGGCCAGACTTCACACAACAGGTAAGACTCTAAAAAGGATAGCAAGCGTTCCTCAGAATCAAACATCGTTGCCCAGCTGGCAGCGTATGCTCAGGATCATGCTTCCTTGCAGAGACAAGAGGAAAGGAAAGCTGCAGCAATCTCCATGGATGTCTCAGATAAGATAGCAGCAGCAGCCACAGAAGCTAATGTCTGGCGACTTCACAAGTTCTGCCAATCAGAGCTTTAGCGCTTTTTCCTGTAGACATATGCAGCAAAACCGCCACCACTAGTTCATCACCTGATTATGGAAGGCATAGTTAATTTTTAGTTTAGCATTTTATTGTAGCATGTCTTAAATGGTTCAGAAACGTATTCACTCTCTGATTTTTTTTTTTAATTTGGAGCACGATATAATACCAGAAAGCATTATAGACTGTAATATGTAATTCATATCTTATATATATATAAGATATGAATAATATATATATATTATTTTTTGTTACTGGGGATTGAATCACCCAGGGGCATTCTACCTCCAAGATACACCCCAAGCCCTATTTTATTTTTTATTTTGAAAAAGGGTCTTGCTAAATTGGTGAGGCTGACCTTGAACCTGTGATCTTCTGGTCTCAGCCTCCTAAATACTGAGATTACAGGCATGTGCCATCATGCCTGGCTTATCTTATATGTTCTATATATTTTAATGTTATATATTAAAAATCACCATGATACTAAAATATTAAACAGGAATTCTTGACAAGATTTTTTTTGGATCTCACTTTCCATGTTGAAGAGTTGGGGAAATAAAATATTGCCCTAAGTTGATTTTATTTTTCTTACTAAAGAGTATACTCATCCCCACACAAATGGTATCCCCTTGTTTGCTGCCATTTTCTATCTCTGAGATAATGCTTGATGTAACTACATCCCCAAACAGATGTTCTGAATTGCCACGAGAACAATTGAAAGTTGGTTAAAAGTAAATCAATTTTAGATTTCAAAACCTTTCCAGCTCTACTTTAAGTATCAAATTTGTTAGAAAACTAATCTTCGAGGGAAATTTGTGATTTCCTTAAAATGTTCTCATTGTTTCTCATTGCATTCTGTAATAATTTTAAAGATAGTCACTGACTTCGGTGATTTGCAACATTGTCTACCAAAGAATAAAGATTAAAAAGGAGATAAGGTTAAATGTTGAAAGGTTTACTTTTTCTAATTTTAAAAATCTTTCTAATGAGTTGCGACTGAAGAAGAGAGTTTTAGTGTTTCCAGGGAGGCACAGAAACACAATTGTCAGAAATCAACTGTGTATGTCCCAGAAGTGCTGCTGGATCCTGGCCTGGCCTCTTCAAATGGTAATATTGATCATTTCCTCTGGAATACAGATAGAGGTAATTACAAATTAATCAAAATGATTAACCTCTGCAATCCTTCAGCCTATGAATCACTTTAAAAGATGTCAGGGGACAGCCCTAGGAGACTATTCTAGGTAAGATTTTTTTTAAAGTTAATAAAGCACAGAAAGACACAAACTAGAAATCTACTAAACTATTGTCCTACTTTGAGGTAAATATAGCATTAGCAATATTCACAAGTCTGTTTCATTGTATTTAAGAGGCATTAATGACATAAACTTGCTACTGGAACTAAAATTTGTTTTTTTTTAATTTGTTATTATTAATGTAAGAGTATATGGAACCATATATCAACATTTCTTAAAATTGATTATTTGGAGAAATAAATATAGTCCAGATCAGCACAAGCTGCCTTATGTTGGTCAAAAATATATAATTTCATTAGGTAAATCAATGGGCTCATATCCTAAATCAGTGATTCTCAAAGACTGGTCTTTCTATCAAAAGTAGGACCTGAAACTTATTAAAATATAAATTTATAGGCTCTTTCCTAGGTCTACTGAGTTGGAAACTTACAGGCCTGGGCCAGAAATATGGGTTTTAACCAGCCCTCCAAATGCCTATGATCCATGTTCAAGCTAGGGAAGCTCTGTCCTAAGCAATAGTTGTGGAGAGGACCTACTAGTAAAGGTGACATTCTTATACTTTTCAAATTTTTGAAGTGCCATTAGGCTTGGGGTCTCTTTAATTCCTGCTGACAGTGAATCGAAAATAACAATACATGGGCTTTTCTGTCTTAACCATAACTCCAATTATTCAATTTAATGATCCAATCATCCTTCAGGATTCACTGAGAAAGAAATCCAGAAAACAATTCTACTCATAATAACCTCAAAAACAATAAAATCCCTAGGAATAAATCTAACGACAGAGGTAAAACACCTCTACAGTGAAAATTATAGAACACTAAAGAAAGAAATTGAAGAAGATCTTAGAAGATGGAAAGATCTCCCCTACTCTTGGATAGGCAGAATAAATATGATAAAAATGGTCATTCTACCAGAAGTGATCTACAGAGTCTATGCAATTCCTATCAAAATACCAATGTCATTCTTCACAGACCTAGAAAAATCAGTCCTACATTTCATATGGAGAAACCAAAGACTCAGAATAGCCAAAGTAATTCTACCAATAAGAACCATACAGAAGGCATCACAATTCCTGACTTTAAATTATACTACAAAGCTATAAGTAATAAAAACAACATGGTATTGGCATAAAAACAGACTCATAGACCAATGGAACAGAATAAAAGATACAGAAGCAAACTACACAGTTATAACCAATTGATTTTCGACAAAGTTGCCAAACACACACATTGGGGAAAAGATAGCCTTTTCAACAAATGGTGTTGGGAAAGCTGGTTAGCTGTTTGTAGAAAAATAGATTAAACCCTTTCCTCTCACCCTGCACAGGAGTCAACTCAAGATGGATCAAAGACCTGGAAATTAGACGAGAGACTTTGAAGCTACTAGAGGAGGGCATAGGTCCAACATTCCAACATACATGCACAGGTAGAATCTTCTTCAATAAGATCCCCAAAGCTCAGGAAATTAAAATAGGAATTAATGAATGGGATAACATTAAACTAAAAAGCTACTGCTCATCAAAGGAAATCATCAAGAGTCTGAAGAGAGAGCCTGCAGAATAGAAGATCTTTGCCACCTGTTCCTCTGATAGAGGACTAATATCTAGAATATAAATGTACTTAAAAGACTCAATGCTAAAAAAAAAAAAACAAATAACCCAATCAAGAAATGGGCAACTGAACCAAATAGGCACTTCACAAAAGAAGAGATACTAATGGCCTATAAATACATGAAAAAATGTTCAAATTATTAGCAATCAGGAGATGCAAATCGAAACTACTCTGAGATTCTATCTAACCCCAATGAAAATGTCAATCATCAAGAAGTCAAACAACAATAAATTTTGGTGAGGATGTGGGGAAATAGGAACTCTTCTACATTGTTGGCGGGATTGCAAATTAGTGCAGCCACTATGGAGATCAGTGTGGAGATTCCTCAGAAACTGGGAATGGAATCACCATATGATTCAGCTATACCACTCCTGGGTATCTTTCCAAAGAGACTGAAATCAGAAAATCATAGTAATATATTCATATCCACATTTATAGCAGCACAATTTACAGTAGCCAAATTCTGGAACTAGCCCAGGTGTCCACCAACAGATGAATGGATTAGAAATTATGGGATATACACACAATGGAATTCTACTCAGCAATCAAGAAAAACAAAATAATGTCATTTGTAGGAAAATGACTAGCCCTGGAGAACATTATGCTAATTGAGATTGGCCAGTCACAGAAAATGAAAGGTCATTATGTTTTCTCTCATATGTGGAAGGTAGGGAGTAATTGGAATACCAGAGGGACTTCAGATAATGGAGGAGAAACTTCAGTGGAGCCAGGTAGGTGGTCTAAGGGAACGAGGGAGAGAAGGAAATCAATGAAGGAATCACTTCCATTGACATTATGTGCATTTGTGAGAATACCAACGTCAATCTCAATACCTTGTGTGGAGAAAGGAGGGTGTATGGGGAGGGAGCCAGAGGAAAACCCAAGTGCTGTATGCATGTATGTCATTATCACTATGAACTACATTATGATGTGAGAATATAAGGCACCAATAAAAGTATTTTAAAAACTGGATTGCCCACTTTGGTTGTGTTTTTGTTTTTTCTTGTTCCTGTACTTTGTGTGTGTGCAGTTTCTTTGAGGGGGGCAGGGATAAAGAAAATGTTTAAATGCCACCTGTTTTATTGCCGTATATGAGGAAATCTAAAACTATTATAAATTTATTATCCTATGAATACCTACTTCCATCAATTTTTGTATTATGATGCTATGTCTTGTAATTATTTAAGAAATTATTTTGAAACTTTTTAAAAATAAGTTTCTCAAATCAGTTTCTTGCTTTAATTTTTTGTTTGGCAAATGTCAAAATAAACCACCATATGTTATTTCTGGGGATATATGGTAATATTTGTCGTTTCCTCTGGAATACAGGTAGAGGTAATTACAAATTAATCAAAATTATTAACTTCTGCAATCCTTCAGTCCATAAATTACTATTCCAAGTAAAATTTAATTTGAAGTCATAACTCTACAGATGAAATATTTTGTTTTTTGGTCAATTGTATAATTATAGCAAAAATGAAATTCTCACATGAGATAGAAAGATAGTAGATATACATATATATGATATATATTTTTTCTGTCTATATCTATTATTGGTGATCTCTCTATATATTTAGTGATCATATATAAGTATGTCATTTGCAGGAAAATGGCTAGCCTGGACAATATTATGCTAAGTGAGATTAGCCAGTCACAGATCATATATAAATATGATCACCAAATCAATTCTTCAGAAAATCTGTATCAGTGTTCTCTAAAGAAATTGTGCATTACCCCCTCCTTATTCATAATTTTGCTTTCTGTGGTTTCAGTTACCCAGTCAACTGTGGTCCAAAAATATTAAATAGTAAACTCCAGTAATGAGCAACTCATGAGTTTTAAATTGCCTGCCATTCTAAGGAGCACGGTGAAATCTTGTGCTGTGCCACTCTGGCTCAACCAGGATATGAATCATCCCTTGGTCCATTGTGTCCATCCCGTTTGTGCTGCCCTCTCATGAGGAGCCACCTTGGTTATTAGATTGACTTATAGTGGTATCACAGTGCTTGTGTTTAAGTAACCCCTATATTACTAATAATGGTCCCCCAAGGAGTAAGAGTAATGATGTTGGAATTTTGGAAATGAGAAGCCATAAAGCACTTCTTTTAAGTGAAAGGTAAAAGTTCTTGATTTAATAGCTAGAAAAAAATTACCTGCTAAGGTTGCTAATATCTATAGTACAAAAAAGATCTTTTGACAGTGAGAGACCATATTCACATCTTTTATTATAGCACATTGTTATAATTGTTCTTCTTTATTATTGTTGTTGTTAATCTCTACAGTGTCTAACTGGTAATGTAAACTTTATTTTAGGGAAGAAAGTATGCATAGGAAAAATTATAATGTTTATGGGGTTTGTTACTATCCATGGTTTCAGGCATTCACTGGGGATGTTGTAATATAGCCTTGTAGATAAGGGGGACTACTATGTATTTATTTCTCTCTATATTTAATATACTGTGTATTTACTTAATATTAAAATATAATTAAGTATACTTAATTTCTCTCCTTATGTATGTGTGCATGTATATGTGTGAGAATTAACAAATGGGGACATTTTCAGGTAACTACTACAAAAATGTAATGAGTGTTTTCTTATGAAAAACATTTGAACATAAACTACTTTAAACTATAAAATTAAATGTTTTATAAAACTATAAAGTCATGAATACAATTTGTTAAATAAAACTATTTAGCCTAGGCTTGGAAGCACCTAAATTTATATACTTCTCAGAAAGTCACTAATTAGTTTACTTCAGGATACGAGTCTAGCAGTTAGCAACTGCAGCTACTTTTGAAGGCAGCCATCATAACTAATGGTGTCCTTCAAAATCATCCAAGGACTTTAAACATAGACATGTACCTGGATCCCTTTCTAGAGCTACTAAAGATGAGTTTTTAAGATATGAAATCCAGGGCAATTTGAAAATAGTATGAGTTGCAAAAGTTTAATTTGTCAGCAGATTTGGGGCTCTGGGACACAGAGCTGCAGTAATTTATTTCCCTATTGACTCATAGAAGTTTATTTAACTAATATTATAGCTAAATTACAGTGCTAATTTTCTCACTGTCTTTTACTGGTGCTGTAGAAAATGTTGCATCTGGGATCTCAGACCCCCTACACACATAGGTCTACTTCAGTGGACTGTGGCCAGGATAGTTCTAAAATACATGTTAATCTACTCCAGAAGGGTGGGGGTCCAGGCCTTGCTCGTATTTGTCAGTATAGGTAAAAGTTCCTGATGTTGAAGAATTATCTTGGTTTGGTTTTTAAATTTTAAGTCAGGAATATCAACTACATAGAATCCTGTGAAAGAAAACCATGCAGTTCTCAGTCTGCTCTGCGCCAGTAGCCCAGGATGCCCTACTTCCCTCAGGATCTTGTTTGGCTCCAGGTCTCATTGGTGCATCACTCTTGTGTTAGTAGACTCTGATTTCATTCTTGCACCAGGTTTTTGTATGTTTGTTTGTTTCTTGCTTCCTTGATTGACCTGGTACCCTCACCTTGAGGCCCACTGCTCTCTGAACCCTTGGTTTGTCCTACTGTGGCTGCCATACTGCTTCCACAAAACCTAAAAACGTTTCTGGTTCCACAAAACCTAAATCCTGACAATTTTTGACATTATGAGTCCTATGTTCCATCCCAAGTGACTGGGACTGGAACTTTCTGATATGTATTCAGTGCACTGAAACTTTCTGAAACATTCTGCAGATCTGGTTGGATATTTATATAGCTAATTATCCTTTTGTAATTTTTATTTTATTGGTGTATTGTAATCATACATCATGATGAAGTTCAGGGTGATAGAAGCATACATGCACACGTGCTCAGTGAGCCTTCCCCCAGTTCCCACGGCACTCCCGCTCCCTCTCCACCTCCCCCCAATGCATTGTGATTGGCATCTATAAATTTGTGTATGTATATCATGTGTTTTAAATAACAACCAAGTCAATGTTCATTTTTTTTAACTTTTTATGTTCATTTATTGGTACATTGTAATTATACATTTTGATATATGTCAGGGTATGAACATCATACATGCACACATTGCACTTTTAGCCCTCCCTTCAATCCCACCCTATTCCCTCCCCCTTACCTCCCTTTCATGCTCTGGATAGTGATTGAGTCTTATAGGTTTGTGTATGTACATTATGTGCTTTAGTGTGTTTCCCTCCACTCCCCTCCCAACTCCCTCAGTTAGGTCACCTTCTTTGTCCATCTAAAGATTTCTTCAATGTTCATTTCTTTCACTCCCTCTTTGGTTCTATGGTGATTTCCTTCTGTGTAAGATGTCTTTCAGCTCTAGAAGATAAGACTTTCATTAGATCCTATGTTGTTGGTTGAAGGAAAAAAGTATTGCTCTGCCAGGCATGGTGGTTCACGCTTGTAAATATCAGTACCTGGAAGGCTGAGACAGGAGGATCACAGCTTCAAGGACAGTATCAGCAACCTAGTGAGATCCTGTTTCAAAACAAAAAATAAAAAGACCTAGGGGTATAGCTCAGAGGTAGAAAGTCCTGGGTTCAATCCATAGTACCACACACACACACACAAAAAGTTGCTCTCTTAAACCAGTTACAAAGGGAATTCCTAATCTCCTTCTCTCTCCAGCTCACTCCATCCATGGTAGTAGAGTCTACTACTGCTGTGGATAAGGGATTTTGATTATGGTGATTTAAGAAAATTCTCTCCATATACAGGTGTCCATAGCTTGAGAAATTATTGAATGTCCAATGAAGATATTACATTATTTTTATTTCTCATTAATTATTCATGGCTTCAGTTTTCTACTATCAGCACTATACTCCATAGCAAACAACTGCAGAACCTCAGTAGAATGTGAATCCTCAAGCTTTCATTGCTCATATTCCTGCAGTGGTGGGTGAGGAGCCTCTGCTCTTGGCTGGGCTCTTTCACAGGAGGCATTAGCTGGATGTTGGCAGGTGGAGGCTGATCTTGCCTGGGCTTACTCATATATCTGCAATTAACTGACCAACTCACATATCTATAGTTTGGCTCTAATTTGTGTAATTCATGTTCCTCCTAGGAACAGCAGGTTAGCCTAGGCTCACTTTTTTTTTTTTATAAAGATGGCAGATGGCAAGAACATGTAAGCTCCAAAGTTCAAGATCACCTCATGCCTCTGCTTGCATGGCATCTGCTCAAACCATGTTGACCAAAAACAAACCACATGGCTATTCAAGGGTAAGTTGCAGAGCGTGAAAAAAAAAAAAGACAACACCAAATCCCTGGGTAGAAGAAGTAGAAGGGTGAAGAATTGGGGCCATTAATTCATTTAATTACTATATTTGTTGTATACATTGAAGGAAGACATGTAAGGGGTAGACATTGCAAGTCCAGAGAGTGAAAAAACTTTCATAAAAAATTATGGTTTGTAATATTATCCTTTGGAATATCATCACACGCATGAAGTCAAACTGCTGAGTGTGGTTGGTGTGGAAGCATATCCAAGGAAAACTGCCTCTCTCACTAATTACTTTCTCTTATGGAATGGAAATCATCCAGTTTCATTCCGGTTCTGTTTTCAGAATAAAGTATGTGCAGTTTTCTTTTTTCTTCACTTAAAAATATTGTGAACATATACTGTTAAAAGCAGAGGGTTTGGGGGGCAATAAAAACATTCTGACCTGGGCTCAGTGGTGCAAGCCTATAATCCCAGTACTGGGGAGGCTGAGCGATGAGGATTATAGGTTCGAGGACAGCCCACAGTAGGTTAGAGATACCCTGTTTCAAAAGAAAAATAAAAAGGACTGGGTGTATACTCAGTGGTAGAACACACTTTTGGTCAGTCCCTAGTACCACAATAAAAAAAAGTTTTGAAATTAGATAGAAGTAATTGTAACACAACTCTGAATACACTAACAATGACTGAACCGTATGAACCCTACACTTTAAAATGGTCAATTTTATGATATGATAATTAATCAAGGTGTTATTAAAATATTTAAAACTTGGAATGTCTTTAATGCTATTGTATGTATCTATATAAAATTACATATGTATATATTTACTTTTCCACTTTTCCTTTGTGTTTCAATCTATGAACAATAAAAGGAAAAGGATTTGTATTTTTATTTTTCATAGTTATTTTTCTATGTAGAATTTTAGAATGCTTTCTTAATAATGATTTTGTTATGCCTTTTCTTTGTGGGACTGGGGATTGAACCCAGGGGCATTCTACCTCCAAGCTACACCCCCAACCCTATTTTTTATTTATTTTGAAACAGGGTCTCACTAAGTTGCGGAGGACCTCGCTAAGTAGCTGAGGCTGGCCATGAACCTGCAATCCTCCTGTGTCAGCCTCCCAAGTACTGGGATGACAAGTGTGGGCCACTACGCCCGGCTATGATTTTGTTATAGTTCCCAGTTAAATTAAATTAAAAGCTGTAAAACAAAGCTAAATGAGATAAAACAAATCAAAATCCTACTAAAACATAAAAGTGCTATAAATATAGATGTCATTATTATGGTAAAGTAAAAGAGTTTAAGCTTATAATTTGCAAAGTATCAAACATAGTGTTAAAATATTTCTTATTATCCAGACTTTATCCCTCTCTGAGTTCACAGTGAAGTTACCATGAATCACTAAGTGTGTATTTGTGTTTTGCATGAATTGCTAAAGGTGTAGCCATATTTTGGTATAAAACATAACATAAGAACACCATGTAGTGTCTATTAAGTACAAGCACAGGTAACAGGAAAAAGGTAGAAGAAAGGTAGAAATGCTTTCACTTTTGGGTCTTGCTTTCAAAATTAGAGAAAAATTTAATATCTATATTTCAATTGAAAGGATGTTCTCTGAATTCATTTTTGTTATTATCCTGAATTGCTTTCAACATGAGCTATTTAATAAAAAGACACTATTTTTAGATTTTCTAATGTTATGGCATAAAATAAATGCCCAGATTCTTAAATTTACATTTTAGTGTTATATATTGAATTTTGCAAAACAAACAGGCCAAAAATAAAACGCCCAAAAATTGATGATGCGACATTCTCACAGGGACATTGTCATCTATAAAGATAAAGGGACTTGAACAGGCTTCTGCTAATGGCATGAAGTTTCCCTTAGAGAGAATTGTACACATTAAAAATGCCAAATTATATGAGGCTTTATGTGCACAATTGTTACTTTAAAGTACAATGGATAGAAATTAGGCCGATAATTTCATTTAATCTCTTTCTGTTTTTCAGATGTTTGTTTTAATAAAAATGGAGACTTCAAAATTCCAGATTTAATCAGGTGAATTTCCTTTTTTGAAGGCACAAGGTGGTCAAATATTGACAATTTTGTGTGATTAGAACAAATAAAAGCACAACCGACAGTATATGTTAAGACACACAAAAACATACTCAGTGTCATTTCCTACAAAATTATATTTTCTCCTCTACAGTAAGAAGATATTATGTAAATCTCCAAATGGGATGGTAATACTTTCCATCATGGTTAAATCTTTTAAGATGACTGGATCTTGGATACAGAATCAGCATTTCTACTCTACTAATCTCTATGATTTTTGTTGCTAATGGTAATTCGTGTTTTTTTTTTAAAGGCAATTTATTTTCTGCAATCAAAAACTTGTGCCTTTCACAGTGGTTTGTGCCAGATTACAATCTAATCCATTTTAAGATTAGCTGTCAAAATTAATCTTAACCTGAAAAGTGAACAGAGGACAGAATATTGCCCTTCATATGAAGATGTATTGTGAAAAGTCTGTTTTAGTCACAATTCTTAAAAGAGTTGAAAACCTCATTGGATTTTATCAAGCTTTGGAACAGATCATTAGCTGACCAACTGGTTTGAGAGAGGGACATCTATTTATTAGTACAAGTATTTTAATTTCTTTTTACCTTAGTTTGATACAATGAATTATATACTTCCTGTAAAAGCTTGCATAAAGCAAGATGAGAATCAAGTTCATTTAACTTAATTAACGAATTTATAAGTAAGTGTAGTTGCAAATTCCAGCTCTGGACTCCACACTCTCACATCTAAACAAATGAATAAGAATGAACTTGAAGAAGGCCTCTAACATGAAGGAAACCTTAACAAAGAAGTAAAAAGAAAATATAAAGCAATAGAGACTATTTAGTAAGCATGAATCTTAGAAAATATATTTGTGAGGATGGGTGTGTGTAAAGATTAAGTTGGTAAAAATTTTTCAGAAAATAACCAAAGACATGGATGTATATTTTAGAAAAAAAACTATATTAAAATTAGAATATCCATCCAGGAGTACCAATATCTACTAACAGGAATTCCAGAAGAATAAAACAAAAATAAAAAAGAATAAAACAAAAATAAAAATGGAAATGAAAATTATATTTTAAAATAGGCACTTTTCTCATAACTGAACAATATTTTCCAGAAGGGTTCAAAGAGTACTTTAAACAATGACTTTAAAAATTACCTGTAACAAAATCTTAAAATTTCACAATTATGGAAGGATCTTCAATTATGGAAGGATCTTCAATTCTTAAAGAGCGAGGAAAAAATGAAACTTGCTATCCATGGACCATGATACAGATTGCCCTCATACTTCTCACCAAAATTTAGAGAGATGTAGAGTGATGGCCTCAAAATTCTGAGACAAGATGAAACACTTCTAGCCAGATCCTATGAGAAGGTCATGGAAAAGATTGTCAGACATTCATGATCTTGATGGCATGTGTCGTAGCTTTCTTGGGAAGAAAGAGAAAGGAGGGGAACATAGAACAAGATGCAAGAAAGAAAAGAAATGGAACTCTGAGAAAGAGGGCTTTCCACAGAGGAGTGAGATAAGTTCTTGAGCTGATGGCAAAGGGAAGGAAGCCCTGGGGTGATCACAGAGCAATGAATCTAGAGGACAGATGGTTCCTACTGGAGTCACAGGATAGACAGCTTCAGGAGGAATGTCACCAAGAAAAGGCGAAACTGAATTATGTGGATATGTTTTAAATCACTAAGAAGACATGTAGAGATCACTTGAGTATGAATTAAGGGTGGCCACATTGAAAAGAAACCAATGGAAAATTGAACTCCAGGGGAACAAAACACTAAGCAGAACATAAAATGTGATGATAAGATGCTACATGAAATATTCTAGATGGCTTAACTATGAATAATATTACATAGTCACAATAATGCATATATTGACTATTAACTTTACTATTACATATTCTACTGGAAGAAAGTGTGTGTGTGTGTGTGTGTGTGTGTGTGTGTGTGTGTCCATACACACGTGTGCTTTGGCAGTGTAAACTGGTTTGGATTTAGGATGCCCCCCTATCCCTCACAGAAACAAGGTAGTAATGTTGGAAGCCAGGTTTGGTTGCTAAGCAGGGGCCCCTGGGGTGTAGCCTTGGGAATTATATATCCTTCTTCTTTCCCAAGCTTTCTCTCTTGCTTCTGGCCTCCATGGTGTGAGAGAACACTCCTTGTTCTCTCCCCCCTCTGCTTCCCGAAATGCGCCATCCTTGGGCCCCAGCCTCACATGGACTGAACCCCAAATCTCCAAGAAACTGTGAGCAAATAAATCTTTCTTTCTGTAAATTGTGTGATCAGTCTTTGGGGGGTTATAGCAGTGAGAGTGTTGACTAAGAGAGGCAGGGAGAGAGCAGGATGACAAAGCCCCGTCCATTCCTTCTATTTTCTACTTCAGAAGTTTTACAGATACTATCTATGATTGAATAATCAAGAAAGAACAGAATACATGTGCAATTTGGAGAATACAGAAGTAAATAACTGAAGAAACAGTTCAAAACATCGAATGTGCTAACTCTAGGGATTGACAATCTGGGGTGTGGAAGAGTAGAACAAGAAAATCGCTTTGGTTCAAGATTCATGGAACTATTGAATTTTTTCAAGAATTGGAATATAATTTGATAAAAATGAAAACTAGAGAAAAATCAATAGGTAGACTATTTCTGTAAACAAAAGACAAGCTTATATTTGATCTCCTCCAAATACAA
This sequence comes from Glis glis, assembly GCA_004027185.1. Taxonomy (NCBI): domain Eukaryota; kingdom Metazoa; phylum Chordata; class Mammalia; order Rodentia; family Gliridae; genus Glis; species Glis glis. The sequence goes on along the minus strand of PVJS01018691.1, from coordinate 9,868 downwards.
AATCACACTGCTATGGAAACTCTTGTTTTTCATTTGTCAATTTTTTTGTACCTATAGAAAAGTGTGCCATGTGCATTTGAAAATTAATAATATAACACGTAAAGAAAAAAAGAAAAGGACTACCATGACATATAAACACCCTCTCTGCAAATATATAAACAGTTTTGTGTATGTGTGAGTGTGTGTGGTACTGGAGACTGAACCCAGGGGTGTTCTACCTCTGGGCTACAACCCATCCCTTTTTAAAAATTTTTTTATGTTGAAACAGGGTCTTGCTAAGTTGTTGAGGCTGGTCTCGAACCTGTGATCCTCCTGTCTCACCTTCCCAAGTACTGGGATTACAGGCGTGCACCACCACTCCCAGCTTATAAATAGTTTTAATGAAATGGATCCTGGAATATGTAACAGAAAATAGATGATTAATATGTGTGAAATACTTTGAAGAGAATAATATATAATGAAGTTCTCTCTTTCCAGATCAATGTTATTTAATTATTAATATGCAGTTTAGAAATAGAAAATATATTGAAGTTAATATCTCTAGAAACTTCTACTGAATACTACATATATTTTTAAATTTCTTTTAAATAGAAACAAATGATACTTATCTTAATGATTACATAATTATTCTCAAAGTTAAGATTTCAATATGTGGATATTTTATACACTAAAGGCATTCCATTTTAAAATACTATGTGTATTCTTCCAAGGGAGTTTGTAAATAGAAGAGTATTCATCTCAGGACAGCAACTACCTAGTAAATAGGTCCAGATGTTTAGGATAACAACTTCCACCTGTGTATATTTAGGGCTCCTTCTCCTTCCCCTCTCTACCTCCTACCACATTCCCTTCTGTCATATCTTATTTAATATAGCAGATGTGGATTAACTTTTTAGAAATTGAACAATCACAGATTTTGTCAGCATGGTATTACAAAGTTATCATGTTTCTCAAGTTCAGAAGACCAGTAGGTGCTAGAAAACATTTAAATAAGCTTATAATTGTCACATTAAGGTTCTCTGGTTTATCAAAGCGTAGACCATATGACAGTCACACAAAATTTTGTTGATGGGGCTAGGTTTTTCTTGCAAAATATACACTCCCATCTAAACATAATTGCTGCATTCAAAACCAAGTAGAGTTGGGGAGATGGGGAGGTTTTGTTTCCTTAGTGAGTGACATAAAAGTAGCAGTTGAAGGGCAAACGTGCTCTGTGTTAACTTGAGGGATGTGTCCTTGGGAAGCCTGTCCTGTCCAGAGAGAAGAGCTCCAGCAAGGCTTTGAGTGCACCCAGGGCTTCATCCTTGTCATGCCGAAGCAGTAACCATAGTTCTGCATGGCGAGCTCCCTTCCATGCATGATCCTGCCCTGTGTCAAGCCACCGAGGGAGAGAAAACTGATTACGCTATATGTCCAATTGATTTTGCCTCTCTGGTGAAGTGTGTCAAATAAATTGCATTTTTTCCTGAGCCCATTTAGATGGAGTATTATCCTGCTGTGTTCCTTTGGATCCTGTACAGATTTCTGATTGCTGAATTGTAACACTAATCATAATAATTATCTATGTAATAAGTTCACAATATGAATTGTTACAGATGGTCACATTTTCTATCACAGAGCAATCAAGCCTATTTGTACAATCTACTTGCTCTGAGATAAAACAAAAGGCAACATGTAAGTTTCTGTATGTTCATCACACATTATAAGTAGCAATTTAGGTCTAGTACATCAGAGAAAATGAGAGATGATAAGAGAGAGGGCTAAAGAACTTTTCAATAAAAGCATATTTGGATTTTGCTATTAGTTTCACAGATATTATCATAATATGTCCAATTAAATACTAAAGATGTGTTTTTTTCCCCACAGTGAGCAATTTCTTTTTTCTATCTAAAATCTGAAATTCATTTTGACAATGGAGGACATGCAAATAAATTATAATTCAAACATAATAACAATATAAATGTAAGTTATTGAAATACAATGGGAAGCACATTTATGACCTTCACAAAAATGGTCTTCTAGCATTGGCTGCAGTCAGAAGCAGTTAACCTTCCCGGTCTCTCTAACTGTTGACATGTGGCTTTCGTTAATGAGCTAAATCTGGTCACTATACACAGGTGGTGTTAGAAATGTGGTATTGAAGAGGTACTTTGGTTTTGTTTCCTTGTTGCTGGTTCTGAAACTTGGCCCAATTTTTCTTACCAACATTTTCTGCTGGTATGGCAAAAGAATTCATTGCAGCAAAGAGAAAATTACTTCTCCTCTGATTTTTATTTAATATTTCATCTAAATCAAAGTAGATTTCTGTGTTGTGAGGGTAAATGCATAGAAGAATATACTTGAAAAGGCTATCAACCCTAGTTTATTGTCCTATGTTATCTACCTTGTACCTATTTATGACCAAATAACATATATTAATATACATCTATTCTCTGTACATTCATACCTATGTGTAGCGACATACATATTTATGTATATCCACATCTGTACATATTTATATGCATCTATTATATATGTACATGTAGATATCCATGTATATGTATAATAATATACATCTATTCATCTAAAAATAGGATCATGCCCAATTTATTGCTCTATTTATTTATTTGTTTATTTATTTTTTATGTTTGTCTTTGTTGTGTTGTGATCAGACCCAGGGCCTCACACATGCAAGGCAATCACTCTACCATTGATCTCACACCCAACCTTTACAGCTCTTTGAGTTCTTTCTGGTTATATTAGAGTTTTAGTGACTAAAGCTTGCACCAGTCTATGCTGAAATAAAACCAAGTGGTTTTATTTGCACTGCTTTAGGCTGAAATAAAACCAAGTAGTCTTGGTTATATATTTTATGATTTGCCTTGTATTCTCAGTATTAGTTAATAGAAGTATCAGTAGGGTAATTATTTAGCATCTCCTTGATTACACATATATGACATGATACATTTTAACCCTGAATGTACAAAATCCATTTGAATTGACATACAACAGTCATGTTACCTAAGAAGTGAAGGATTCAAATATTCTTCAGAAAGTAAAAACATGTGAAGTGGACTGTTTTTCTTTAGACTTATCTGATAGTTTATTTGCTTTGCATTAGTATTTACATGGTAGAGCAAATGCAAATTTTAGCTTATTATTTTGGAATTACATTTCTGATTTGCTTGTATATCCTGAAGACTCGATTTCTTCCTTTTTGTAAATAATAAATCTTTTAAATCCCTAATTTTCCAATTTGCAAGCCAAAGAAATTAAAATGCTCTTTGGAGACAATCAGAAGGAATTAATTAATTCATTTAAACTGCAATAGAAAATAAAAAAGGTGATAGATATCACATTCCTTTTGATTCCTGGCAGATAGTTAACTGAATAATTTTGAAACTTCAAATATAAATAAATCACACTCAATATTAGTTTCATTAGATATCAAAGACTAAGTAGTGCATCAAAAAACATTCACATGTGCCACAGAGATTTCCAAAACTATGTGCTTTCTTTCTCTGGCTCTCAAAGATGTGTGTTTTTCCAAGACCATATTGCTATGTGAGTGGTTTTCAGGCTAAGTTACATATTTTTGGTAGTTTTTGAGAGTAAAACGTATGATAACTGACATTTATTGTGTATTACTTAGTCATGTATTGAAGTAATACTCATGTGGCATATTTGTATTTAATCTTCAGAACTTCATGTAGAAGGTACAAATTTCATTTGCCTTTTAGTTCAGAAAACAGATAGAGTATCTTCATTTAATTTACCCTACCTAAGTTATACAGATGGGCCAAAGTACACATCATTCTCATTCTGATTTCAGAGATTTTAAACAGAGTTGTTTTCAAGAAAAGTATTCAAGGGTGAATAGTTTGCAGATGTTAGAAATAAATATCCATGATGTAAGAAAAGACACGTGTTCGAAAATGGCTTTGCAAAGCAATTTTACATTTTTGTAAAAAGGGTCTTGCCACCAGGCAAGCCAGGTATGAAAGTACATTGAGCCAGAAGTCTGCCCAGTTTTTATTCCTAACACAAATTTCTTCACCATACTCCTATTGGTGGGAGCATGGTTTCACAGTCTTAACATGGTTGGCTAATTCTCTAGAATTGAAATGCTGGGGGAGAGATTTGCATTTGGAATTCTCAGGAGATGGAAACTCACAAACAGGACCTTATGCAAGGTAACAAATTGTTGGTTACTTTAAGCTAATCCTTTGATAGGAAAACTGAATTGTATTATCACAATTCTCTCCTCTTTATTATACATCACCACACTTTTCTTCAAATTTTGTTAGCATATGTCGACTTTGGCTCTTGAAGGTGTCTAAGAAGAAGAGATTATAAGGATCATCAACTCCAGCATCCTTAGCTAATTCATATCTAGAGCTAAATAATTTCCCAGGTCATCCTACTGTTGGCATCTAGTTGTTTAGCTACTCACTTGATGCATCTCAGGTATAGTTGACAAATCTCTCTTGAATATAATATATATATATATATATATATATATATATACATAATTAATACATTCTACATTTTTATTAACTGTTGACCATCAAAATAATGTAGATTCAAATCCTGCATCAATCTGGTTTCTAGCCTTAAATTCATCTGGCACTCCACTGGTTACCCCAATAAAATATATCTATATATCTATATACCTATATCTATATTGTTTATCATCTATCTATCAATCAATTTATCTATCACTTATCTATCATCCATCTATCCATCTATCTATCTATCTATCATCTCTCAATCATCTATCTATCATCTATCATCTCTAATATTCCCTCCAGGGCACTTTCTTTAGTTTGACCTTTAAGATTAGAGGTGTACTTTGGAAGGCGGAGACCAGAGGATCCGGGTTCGCAGCCAGCCTCAGCTCTCTCTCTCTTTCTCTCTCTCCCTGTCTCTCTCTCTCTCTCTACCTACTGAGGCCCTCCGCAACTTCATGAGACCCGGTTTCAAAATAAAGTATAAAAAAATAGGGCCGGGGGTGTAGTGCGGAGGTAGAATGCCCCTGGGTTCAATGCCCGGTACCACGAAAAAAAAAAGATTAGAGGTGGTTTTTCTCCTATGTGCCTAAAGTTTTTGTTGTGCCCATTTTGCCAAACCTGTCCTCAGAGTTGCTGAGTTGATGTTTAAAAGCCTGGTTATTATGGTTTGCTAGTCAACAAAGCTATTCATCTGCTTTTCAATGGTCCTGCAGTTGCAGTGGGCATCTAAGTGAAAAACTGACATGCTAGTACATTGTACAATAACCCAGATATATTGCTGTAAATCCTTTTCCAACTCTTTACCCTGGACCACCCACTTATTAGCATTTCAAATTGGAAGCCAGGTAGTCAATTCATTTGTAACAGACCATAAGTCAGTCATATATATGTATATAACACTGTGAAAAGACCTCATGTCACAAAAGCTAAAACACACCATACAAATTAGCATATTGACTACTATCACCCTGTCCATTAGTACTAATAATTTGCTTATTACAAGAATCATCTACTACTATCTATCTTCTATTTTTACATATTTGGCAGAGCCATCTGTAAACCAAGCATATTGATATTTCTTTAGTTGTCCGATGGTCCTGGACCTGCAAAACCTCAAGAGGTACAGGTTTAGTTTTATAGCAACTTATAAGAACTCTGTTGCAGAGAGGTTTTGGGCATCAGTGACATATATCTTTTGTGAGTATAGAAGTATAAAAACAGAAATACCATTATAAATTATAATGTAGTTATATGGGGCTCTTTTAACTGACTCCATAAGTATGACTTTCTCATTATACCCCAGAATCCATTTGTGGTTATATTTCCTGCCGGGTATTCTAGATCAAGTAGGTAGCGCTATGTTGGGCAAACAAATTTTTATAAAATTATTTTGCTGTTAAGGTCAGTCAAGGCACTTCAGGGTTACTCTTAGGGACTTTGTGAGGCTTTTCCTCTACCAGTTGTGCCATCTGCCAGGATGACTCATGGTCTTGCTGACCATTTGGCTTCCCTTGAAGCACAGGGAACATTTACCTCTCTCTGATGACCCTCATTTTTGCAAAATATGTGCTAGTGGCTCCCAGACTCTGGGGCCTTTGTGACCCCCCTGTTTGGGATGTCAGATGACTTACCAGAGTTTCAGGGCCATTAATGAGGCCCCATCATCCCCTGGGTCCTATTTGACCTTGGAGGGCAAGGGCCAAAATATTTGCTGTTCTTCCTGAGCTCTTTTAGCTCCTAATTCTTCTTTAAGACTCAGCTATTGAACACCCAGAAGGCTGGTTTCACCAGTCATTTTAAATTGTTTTGCAGGTGATGGCTATCATCTTAAAACACTCTTTGGGTGTTGTACTTCTGTTAAACATTCACAGACAACAGTTACACAGTTTTATAAGAAAAACACAAAACAGAATTATCAGGAACAAAACAAATCCCATTTGTATCTTTGCATAAAGAAGATACTTAGGAAACACAAGTATATTTCACTGACAAAGAGGCCAATAATAATTAACATCACAGTTGCATAGAAATTAACATATAGGTTAACTTATACTATTGGAGTGAAATTTAGAATCTATGACTCAATGAGATAACTATAATTACAAGGCTATGTAGTTGAAGAGCATAGAAAACAATCACAGAATGTTTCTAGACTTTTCATAAGTTTAGGGAGCATTATTAATAATCATCAATAGACATTTTATCTGTTGAACAATTGTATCTCTCTTATACAATAATAAAACATTTATTCAGTCAAAGGTTCAAAAACAATGCACCTTTTCTTTCCTGTTTGTCTTTTTATCTATTACTTTTATTTCTCCTATCCTACCTCAAACACAAAAGATTATTTTGATACAACAAGATAAAAGATTACTTATTGGTTACCTTGCAAGTATATGAAACTTATATGTTTAACTTTATAAACCTTTGTGAAATATTTAGACAAACCTCAGATACACAGCATATTTAGCCCTAAGATGTATACACATCTATAGTCACAAATATATATGGTGTTCATTATAGTATAGTAACCCAAAGTAATAGTTGTTCCTTTAGCTTGAGTCATTTAACATGCTATAAAACACAGACACTTAAATCCTAACTCTGCTAAGATGCAGTTTGCTAAGTAACCAAAGGCCTAACAATGACAGTAAACATGTCAGGAGGTGACAACAGGTTGATTCCTCAACTCAGTAACTCAGGATCATCAATGTCTTTGGCTTCCATGGCAGAACAAATTTCAGCACGTGCCAGTCAGAGACAAAGACTGAGGTTTATTTAGGAAAGCGGGGGATACATGTTCAAGGGAGAATGTGGGCCACCTCAAGAGTGATAGAGGCACAACTGGGGTCTCACAGTTCTTCTTTTATAAGAGACCACTATGAGGGGGTTGGTAGGATTGCATAGCAGGGATGGAGGTCTGGTTCTTCTCAGAATCCTCAGGTTCCTGACATCTGATCAGTGGAGTGGCTGGGTGGCATTTGGGCTTGACCAAGTGCCGACGAAAAAACAGACCCTATAGAGTGAAGATAAGGATAATCATGGAGTTTTTAGATTTAGAGCTATAGTCTTTTCTTTCCTGTTTGTCTCCTTTTTACCTATTACTTTTATTTCTCCTATCCTACCACAAAAACAAGAGATTATCTTGATAAAACAAAAAACTTTGTTTCTTAAACTAGTTCTTCACAAAAGTTACTAAGAGCAGAAATCCTGGCAAGAAAGAAGGGAATTAATGGAATTAGTATCATAAATAACATGTACATGTGAAAATATACCAACATCATTCTTGGTACTTCATACGGGTGGGGGGAAGTGGGGGGGGCACCAAGAGCTGTGTGCATATATGTTAACATCAAATAGATATTCATTGCAATGTAAGACTCCAATGCACCAATAAAAGCACGTTAAAAAAATAAATAAAACTTCTCCACAAAAAAAATATATATATAAAGAACATAGGAAATTATCTTAATAAAATGCAAAACTTTTGCTCTTTAGGCTAATTTTTGAGAATCTTCACCAAGAGCAGATTACTATCTTAAGAAAGCATAATTGCTTCAAATATGAAATCTATGCATTAAATGTAACTTTTAGAAAACCATTTAAATAATAGGTTTTATCCTTTACAAATAATTTTCAGCTCCCTTAAATCCTTCTCATACCAATAAACATCTACTTTTATTAATTGGGTTTCCTTACATTTAAAACAATCTTTATAGAAATCTTTCAATTTAGATACAATACTACTTTTCAATAAGATGAAATACTTTATGTTCTTTATGGTTGTTTCATCAGAACACAACTTAAAAAATTGATAGCCTTTTATAAATAGAATCATATATTAATTAGAATTTAACTCTTGGTCATTCATGTTTAGATAAGATCCAAAAGAAGGCAATTTTAAACTGTTCCTTAAATTTATGAAAGCACTTTTGATAGACTCAAATATATTGTCTTTTGCTGATGTTAAGAAGAGGTGAGCAGGGCATGGAAAGAAATGAATGGGGGAATTTGGCCGGTCCTCCTGAGGAGAGATAGGGAGATTGCCCCACTCAGCAATGGCTAAAGGCTTGCAGCCTTTACACTGCAGCCTTAGAAACCAGGATGGGAAAATTCCAACATGGCAGAATTAGCATAGTCCTACTAAGCTGTGGCAGGAAACCCATAAGTGATTGCCTAATGTTACTATGCATGAGGGTGTGTGGGTGGGAGACTCCATTACCTCCCTTTTTGCCTAGCAAAGCCATCCCAGCAGGAAAGGTACTCACCCCCTTTTCACTGCCAATCGGCCCACTTCCATCTTGACCATGGTTGAGCCCATGGCCACAGGGAAAGAATCTGAGTTCCTTACTTTAAAATCACTGCCCTTGTTTCCATGGCTACAACTGCCCTGACCTCATTCCTTTCATTTTTATACAAATCTTCAACTGCTCTGACTGCATTCCTTTTTGCTTTTCTAATCAACACATTGGACCTCCCTTCAGCCATCTTACTTTTTTTTCACAGCACCATCTCTCTGGGCCCCAAATTTACACAGACCTATCTGACCAAACTGCAAATCTATAAAATCTCTCTCCTTTGCTTTCCACTCCCCAAATTCAGGGTACAATTTGCTGAATGCGGACATTAATATCCATAATGCAGTTTGTATACTTTGCTGTTTTGAGATTTCCACAGCCAGCTTAATCAGATTAACCATATAAACCAATATATCAAGCAAGCTAATTAACCCTTTAAGTCATTATTTTTACACAGACTCTAACAAAGAACAGTGGATTTTAAATGTCTAACAGAAGACATAATACAGTCCTAATTGGTTTGTCTGGCAAAAATAATTTTTAATGACATCTTTGACTTTACTCAACTTAGATAAACTTATTTGTTAAAGATTTATTTAAGTCATGTGGACTAAAAAGTCCTTGGATCCATTTTGTTGTTTTTAATTTCTGATTGCTCATTTATCTATAATCCATGTGCCTAATACACATCTGACCCAATCTTTAGCCAAAAGACAGCTAGTCCTAATATGTGTTCATGGGTCCAGATGAAATAAAAATATTTAATAACTTTTTATTTCCTTTTGCCCTAAATCCATGGATTATCTCCCCAATATTATAAAATTAGGCCTAAGGGACTATCAGAAGAAATTTTGTCCTTAATCTTGGAAACTCACAAACAGTGAAAGGTCAAAACTCTGAAGAGCAAGCTGCCCCACCCCTGACTCTTAAGACCCCTAGACTAAGCCAGCTCTACTAGAAACACAGCCTCGCCCCTGCCCTAGGGCGGGCTACTCCAGGAACTAGCTAAACCAGTAGTAGATAAGAGAGGATCACAATAAACAATTGTAGGAATTGGTTACTGATGTCTAACAGAATGGT